>ML350696.1:0-97816 GCA_005239505.1 Nicotiana paniculata | reverse complement strand
AATATTTTTAGCAAAAAAAATAGTATAGAATTTTGGTGTGGTCAAAAATAGTTGTTCACAACGTGTGCAATTATGAATAAACTCCAAGTTTATTATGAATGAGTTTTTATATCAATAAAATTCCACTTTATTATGGTATTATTTTATTTGTGTAGTACAAATTTGAGAATAAAGTGTGTAGCTTTTCACATATATATTACCCCGTTACAAGTTGTAGTAATAGAAGATATAAAAGACCCGTTCAACCATAGATTTTGTCAAAACAAATTTGGGTTTTATTTGGCAAACGACCATAGGTTTTGCCTACATTTTGACAAAATCTCAAATCGCAAAACCAGCTCAATAGTTAGTTTTGGGCCAAAATATTACTATTACATTTTAAAAAAATTGCCCCAAACTTTTTATATTTTATAAAAGATCCCACCATTTATTATTTTGTAATAATGTTGCTTCGTCTTCTCGGTCATCTGATAGTGTATCATGTAGTTTATTATAAAAATAATAATTTTGTACCAAATTTATTTATGTCCAGGACTATGGTTTGTGATAATATAATGAATGTTATTAATAATGGTATTGTTGTGTATTTGTGATAGTATTTAGAACTTGTGGGTATAAGTCATGTTTCATATTTTTTCAAAATAAATTTGGGAAATATATTTTGAAATCTAATGTCCATACACATTTTCATCTTCAAACCAAACTTCACCCAAATCATATTTTTCAAAACAATTTGGGAAACTATGGCCAAACGCTAGCTAAATATTTTTTTTTTTTATATATAGTCTCAATATAGCCAACCATTTTTGCGAATACTTTAGAAACTAAATAAGTTTCTTTGAGACTTACTGCAATACAATACCTTATTGATAATCAATTGTATTCATCCAAAATAATAATAATTGGCTCTTCTAGAGCTCTCAATTAATTTTGTACTATCACATATTCATCAACATCCATATGGTGATATCTCTTTTAAAGAGAAAGTTTTACCATTATAGTCATGGTCAAAATTATATGCAAGATCTGTTTCTTGCATTACTTTTATTCTATGATAATCACATTACCAAAATATTCTTGCGCATAATAGGTACGTGGCCAATGACCATTCATGCCATAATAATTAATATCATCTCAAGCCTCCTTCTAGAGGTGAGTGTGGTATATTCACTACCACCAACACATTCATATTCTTTCAAGAATGAATATGTATTGATAGATCATATGTTGTTATATTCATATTGTGAATAGACCATAATCATCTATATGTGCTTTACAAAATCTCATGTCAAATCGATGACAAACATTACTTTCATAGAGTGAAGGATTATTTTGAGAATCCTTATTATTCTTATTAACACAATGATGATGATTATAAATTAGTCTATTGCCACGTCCACATCCATTGATACTTTTACGGTAATAATTTTATCTTCTTTCAGACTTATTACATATTGCTACCACATTCTCTTAAGAGAATTAGAATGAAACAAATTCAATGGGTCGGATTTCCACTTCTTTTCCCACAATCATACATGAATTTAATCATGGCAATGCATAAAAATTTTACCACTTCAGGAGGTTATAATTTCTTGCAAACTCTATTAGAGTTATAATAAAAGTTTATTTTCTTTTTTTTGGTAACTAACTTTTGTATTAATCACCAGTAATTCTTTACAAAGTACCATAGCTAGCTAACACAACTAAAACTATCATATTTACATGAGTCTCATTCTCTTCCTATCTTCCTATTTTAAAATGTATACCTTTGAACTATATCAACTATTCTAGGAAGAGCTCATATACAACACACACAAGCTATTTCTTTGGATATCCTCTCCAATCTTGTGCTTGTTTTCTCAAAAATTCTTTTATTTCTCTCAATCCATATATTATGTACCACTTCAATGTATATCATCTTGAATAGTTGTGCTTCCTTTGATTTGCCTTTAGCCCTCTTAATCACCCCATGCACATGTTGTTCCCAGGTAGCTGCTAGTATACTTTGATTCCGTGTTCAGTGTATCAGTTTCTGCATCACTGCTTTTATATAATCACATTCCACAAAGAGATGGTCTCTAATTTCCTCTTCCTTCTGGCATAAACCGCACTTATCATCAACCTACATCCCTCATTTGCTCAGCCTATCAGCAGTAAGTAGCTCGTTCTGCATCTGCAACCACACAGTGAACTTAGCTTTTGGCATTGCAACATTTCCAAACATCAAACACTTCCATGGCATTCTTGGTTGATCACCTAGTATCTTAAGGTATATCTGTTAAATGACCCATTTTTCCTTGTAAATATGTACATTGTTCTGCTCTAGCAACTGTTTGGCTTCTATTATTTTCCTCATCCAACTTGCTTGTTGTAGTACTTTAACTTGATCCATCTATTGTCATTTTATATAGTATGAATGAATCCACTTTATCCATATCCTATCTTCTTTCTTTGACAAATTCCAGTACAGTTTTATTATGGCTGCCTTGTTCCAGATTCTCATGTTAATGAGATTCCATCCTCCACTGCTTTTAGGACAACATACTCTCTCCCAATTGATTAGTGATTTCTTTGTAATGAAATTGTTACCTGTCCAAAGATAGCTTCTACAAAAATGTTTCACAACATTAATCACCTTTGTTGGCAATATGAACAATTGGGTCCAATAAGACTGGACTCCAAACAAGATACTACTTATCAACTAGTTTCTTCCTGCATATGATAATTTTTTTGATGTCCATGAGGTGATTCTTGCTACAATATTCTCAATGAGGGGATTCCATTGAATCATTGTTAGCTTTCTAGTTGATAGTGAGACTCCCAGGTATTTGAAAGGTAACACTCCTCTTGTAAATCCTAGTGTTTGTAGTATTTGCTCCTGCTCTTGTTGTCCCACCCCTCCAAAATAAATGGAGTTTTTTTCCTATGTTTGCTTGCAATCCTGAAGCTACTGAGAATTGGTTGAAACTTTGAATAACCTCAGATACTGATTCAACTTCTCCTCTGGAAAATATCAAAAGATCATCTGGAAAACATGAATGAGTTAGTTTTAATCTGGCACATCTGGGAAGATACTGTTAAGGGTTGTCCGGATTTTCTAACCATGTTTGATTTTCCTATTTCTTGAAGGAAAGGACAACATATTTACCATAATTAGGTTTTCCTTTTTGTAGAAGGAAATTATAACTCCTCCATGTTTGGCTAGTCCTTTTTCTTTTAGGAAAAAGTTTGAACTTCTATAAATTGAAGATCCTTCCTTCTCATTCAGTAGCATCCACAATGTAGCCATATGGTGTTTGAGAGTCTTGTTTAGGGGGAGAACTTTACGGGACAAGTGTTAGTGTATCACTTGTGTTTGCCTCTTCGTGAGGTTATTCTCTCGTTATTTTGTACTCTTTTTTTATTATAGTGGATTGCTCATCTCCGCCGTGGACGTAGGTCAATTGATCGAACCACGTTAAATGTTTGTGTCTCTTTTGGTAGATTCCTCGTTTGTTGTCTAATTTATCGTCATTCAAGGTTTGCCTTACTAGTTCCCGCATGACACCTAATTTTTTCGGTCTGACCAGATATGTGTATAGTTTTCTCTCTGCCATGTCTTTTAGGGTTCTACTTAAGTACTCCATTGCAATTGCAAATAGAAATGGAGACATAGGATCCCCCTGTCTAAGTCCCTTCTTAGCATTGAAAGGCTCAGTTGGTTCTCCATTCAGCATAATTGTATAGTTCACTGTATTAACACATTCCATCACCTAGCAGCCTGTTATGAATCTTTCTAGGAATCCTAGCAGCCTCATATTCTGCTCCAAATAGCTCCATTCTACTGAATCATATGCCTTCTGTAAGTCTATTTTAATCATGCATCTTGATGATATATGTTTTCTTGTGTATCCCTTTACTAATTCATGAGTCAATATGATATTATCACCTATTTTTCTCCCTGGAAAAAAACCAGCTTGTGCTTCACATATAATCCCTTCAATTACCTTCTGCATTCTTGCTGCCAGGATCTTTGAAATCAGTTTGTATAACACCGTGCAACATGCTATTGGTTTATACTCTTTAATTGTTGTTGGATTCTCTATCTTTGGTATCAAAGTGATGGTTGTACAATTAATGACTCTATATAATCTTCATGTTGAGAAGAAATCTTGAACTGCGGTAGTCATCTAACTGCCAATAATGTGCCATGCTCTTTTGAAAAACACAACATTGTATCCATCTATCCCCGGTGCCTTATCATCTCCTATTCCTTTTAACCCCTCATACACTTCCTGTTTGGTAACTTCTGTAATGAGCAACAGTCTTCAATGTTGGCCCTTTCTTCATTACTGATCTATTTACTGCTGTAAGACTATCTGTTGTTGTGCCCATTAGACTCTCATAGAATCTAGTTATCTCCTCTTGAACCTCAGCATTTTTGTTTAACTTCCTACCATCCATGGTAGTCAGTTCCTTTATTGTATTTGCTTGTATTTAGAAATCAAATTATAGAATTTCAAGTATTTAAAAGAGAAAAATAAAGTAAAATACTTACCTTAAATCCAGAATTTAATCATGAAAAAAAAATTCATGGAACAATTAATATCATTATGCTCAATCATAACGCTTCTACTCAATTGATTAGAGTCTCGTGTTGATAACGTGAAATAAAACAATAAAGAAAAGGAGAATATTGCAAGGAAAAGAGAGAGGTAATTCTTATTGAATTTTGGGATGATTTACAATGGAATAGAACCTCTTTATTTATTCGAAAAAAATGACTTAATCACCAAGTAACAAACTATATAATCTCTCTAAAATATAGACATTCACCTTAAATACAATTCTATTTATAACAGAAATTAACATTTTTATCCTTCTACTCTTCCGCTACCTGTCCAACTCTTCGTCTTCTGCTGCTTCTTCCGAATTTTGCTACTACACATCTAATCCCTAACTTGATCTCTCAATTGTGCAAATTCTTTGATTCCCTTGGGCCTCACGATACTGGACCGTGTTCATTAACACGATAAGGTTCCCATTTCTAGCTTCTTATTTCAAATGGGCTCGTTGGTTTTCTCTATTGGGCCGATTTTGTGCAACAGCCACTTAGAGAGATTTCATGTGGTTAAAGATCCCAGCCCAAACATTCTAAAGTGGCCCAAACCAATAACTAGGTAGCCATCTCTCTCGCTGTCGTTCGACAATTTAGTTCTCTCTTTATTTATAATATTTACAATACTCATTTTTAACGTCCACATCACACGTAAACATCAAATTAAAAATTTAATTTTAATGGTATTATTTTCCTATTTGAATATTTTACAAGAGAATACATTAAAGTTACAAGTGTTATCTATATTAACAAATTTTCTAAAATAAGAAGCTTACCAATGTATCTGTAAACTATTCTTGAATACATCCAAATTGGTTTCACAAGAGTTTCAACAGTGGGAACAATCAGCTGCTTGATGAAAATTAACACGTATAACATTATTTTATAAAATACGATAAAAGATGGAAAAAAAACTTACTATTGATTTTACTTCATGTCTTGTATACAACAAAATCAAAAGAAATTTTTAGTACAGTAAATAAAAAGAACTTCCAAGAGGACTCGCACCCCTAAAGAGACAATTTACTACTTCAAAGAAAGAGAACCAAAGGCACTAAACGAATATTAACATGATATAATTTATAGTAATTTAAATTATATTTTATTATAACTCGTCTAAAATAATATTATCTGGCGGTAAAATATCAAACAATTTGATAGAAGTCTATATAAATTATTATAGGAATTTTAATTTTTTTTTTCTTAATTAAGGAGATAAGAGAAATATTTTTAGTTTTCTATAGATTTATCATATGTTAATTTTCATAATTAAAAAATATTAAAATTATAAAAATAATGTTTAGAATAATTTATTGATAGTTGAAAACTTATCAGGGAAAAATTAGTTCAAACCACGTAGATTAAATTTTCACATCAATTAAGCATATAAGAGATATCCCCTTAATACAATATGAACAAATCCATCACTTAAAGTAACTTTTGAGATTTAATAAACTATACTTTTTAAAATTAGTTTTGAATATGAATTTTTCTAGTTTGAAATCGCCTTCAAATAGTGTGGATAGATGAAAATCTTTTAATTTTAACTTACTTTAAAACAGTATTGGTAAATACGAAAATCTTGCAAATATTTACCAATATCTCCTTTTGTTGCACTATTATTTAAAAAATTAAGTTTACTTTCTCTGTGAAAACTCCTAGTTGACAAAATCAAAATTAATAATTTTACCAATTGAGAAAAATGAACGTTTCAAATGATTATTTTCATGCATTACTCTCCATAAAAGTAGTCTAATCAACATGGAGTAATATTTAAAGGAGTATTGCAGTTATGTGAATGTGGGTCTCATGTGTATCGATGATAGTTTGCATTTAAGAATTACAAATAATATAAGAGTTTTTTTTAAATGACATATATGCTCATCGACCATTTTTCTTTTCTATATAATAGAAATTAATAGCAAAAAATGAACAAACATGAGATTACATGCTAAAATTTTTTGGTATACTTGATACGGCAGCATCTTTTTGTTTATTCGATTTAAATATGAATTGTTCACGTTTTCAATTTGTTTAAACTTTATAAAAGATTATTAATTAAAAGTAACAAGTGGAAAAAAAAGAAGAACTTGGAACAAGAGTAAGATGTGGTGGAGAAACTAATTTAGCCTTAGGAGCATTAAAATAAATTATAGCTTCGATTTTAAACTACAAGTTATTTAATTTTGGTTTTGAACTATTGTTTCATGTTGAACCTAGTTCTCACTTTCATTCAATCTATATCATCCTTGCCGTGGTAATGAAATGCAATACACTTACTAATAACTCAAGCAACAAGAAATTGATTACTCTAAAAAAAGAAACAACATGTAGGGCTCCTAACCATTCATTAATAAAATACTAAGGCCTAAAGTAGCCCAAGGTCTATAGACATGATTCCATTTCCATGTTAGCTTTTGACATGTTTTCCAGGGATTTCAAAATCAACTGATCATCAAATTCATTATGTGGAAAGTTTACCACAATCAATATAATACTTTTGTTAATTTTCTGGATTATTAATTTAATAAACCATAGTCTTCATTAGAACAAAAGCTTTACTAGCTAGAAGCATTTTCTAATGTGGTCCAAGACATAACGAACTAAGCTTCACTGTCAATGCTTGTGGTCCAATGCCTTTTTTTCTGTCTTTGATGATCCTATCTCCCCATTACAAACTCAGTTGTTATCATCATTATATTGCTCTTATTTTCATTGTTATTATCATTTATGTGATTACTATTAAAACCTTGCCCTATTTAATTTTCTTATCTAGTTTTTTCCTCCAAACATGGCTGTCCCCCTTATTTGCCTAGATTTCAGCAGGGAGTATAGTTGAATGAATGATCAACCATTATTGCAGGTGAAACATAAAAAGCTGTTAATCTAGATAAAGATTGCATGCCAAAATTAACAAGTGATTCAAGTTATATGATTTCTATATACTGTAAATATAATTCTACTGCTCAGACTTACTTTAAATAGTTACATTTAATTGTACGTCTTTTTACAAACGTAGTGTGATACTTATTTTATTACAATTAATTAGTTTGTATAAAAAATATCAGTGGATAGAACTAGCTTTTGTGCTATCGGGGGCGGACGTAGTTTGGTAGGAACGAGTTCAATTGAACTCATAACTTTCGACGCAGAGTAAAAATTTATGTGCAAAACTTCAATTTTAAAATTACAAAAATAATAGATATGAACCCATAACTTTAAATTTATAATGAGTTCAACGTTAAAAATTGAACCCATAAAATTTAAATCTTGAATCCACCTCCGTCAGTGCTATGGTTCAGTTGAATAAGTATTTTCGACATGAAACACATAGACATATATTAAATTTTGAATTCACCGTTATTTTTTAAGCAAAGTTTACATCCTAAAATTTACATGTTAAACTGATCAATATTGAATTCCAAATGGTATAAACAAAGTAATTTAGAAAGAATGAGTTATGGATAAGTGAGAAATGTTTGCATGGGGAAGGGAGGATGATATCCAGAAGAATAGCACATGGCTAGTGGGTATGCTATTACTTATTAGGAGAAGCTTAAACTAGGCCTAAATTATTTCACCAAAACAAATCTTATGTCCCCAAAAGTGGGTACAACACAGCCAAAGCCACTTTCATTTGGTTAATAAATCCTTTTGCTTCAATACAAAATGGGTTTTTGTTCCTTATAATAAAGTATAGTATAGTATATGCTTATTTATCATTCTAGTTTTGACCTTTTCAGTCAACAACCAGATCTTTTCTGGAGCACCCAAGCTATAAGTTGAGGGGGCCATAACAAGGATTAGCATACCATTTCTACCTTCTCTGTTACTTCCATCTTCTTCTTCTTCTTTTTTATTTAGCCGTTAATTTAATTAATTACTACTATAAATTATTGTTTGAACGGCTACCATTTGTCGGCGCCCTACTGCTCTTTCTTTTCACACTAAATACTTAATGAGTTATGATATCAAAGAACAGATCGTTCTCATGATTTGATAGTTTAAATCATAAGCATATTATAAAATATTAACCCTCTTGCACCAGTATTTTCATTTCCTTAAGAATTAGATTTAAAATTTGGGACATAAAATATTAACCAATTAGCTATTTGTAGTAAAAAAAATTATCATTTTTTAGTGGGTGTTGTTAGAATATATTAGATGCATCTTAAGAAGTTTAAATTTCAGTTTTGGGATGATTGAGGTGGTTTGAAATAAAAATTTCTAGGTAGAAGATGCAACAACAACACCCAGGAAAATCTCAGTAGTGGGGTCTGGAGAGGGTAGAGTGTACGCAGACCTTACCCTTACCCTAGAGGGGGTTGAGAGGTTGTTTCCGGAAGACCCTCGGCTCATAAACAATAGATTCCAAGTAGAAGGTGAACATGAAAAAATATGATATGTGTATATTTGTGTATCACACATGTATCATATTTATATCCAATATGCGTCATATGTTTATCCATGTATACATGTGTGTGAGAAACATATGTGATACATAAGTTTGATATATGTGTCGCACAAGAATTTTTTGAACGCAATTTTAACTATAAATTTTGATACCAAATCAGTACAAATCACCTCTAATCTTCTTAAAATTTTGTATATTGACTCATCTATATATTTTCAATGAATTTCAATCATCCCATTGAAAAGGTCCATTTTTTGCTTAGAGTTTTGGAATCTTTTGTGTGTGTATGTGCATCTATATATATATATATATATCCATAAATTTTCTTTCAATTTTGCACCTAATGTTGCTAATCACGCTTAAAAATAGGGAAGGTCTCTTTGCGTGTGATTCTTGGAGAGAAAGAATCCTTATTTATTAGAGCTTTTAATTTTTGTATGTGTTTGACTAATTTTGATAAGTCTATGATTAATTGCTAGAGAATTTGTAACTATGACTTATTTGAGACATTTTCGTAAGATTTTCTTAGAAATTTAAGTGGCAATTTTCATAAAGAGTTTGAGTTCTGGGCACTGGGTGTGTTAAATAAACCTACTATTACAAATTAAACTACACCATTGGTGTCAGAGTGGATCTGAAATTTGATGTTTATGAATTTCTATAGTGACCTTAGGTTAATACTATAATACTAATTGGGTTCATAATAGAGTATTTATAAATTGCTAGTAGATCTTTTAATACATACTACAATGTAAACAAAAGTTATTAGGTTTACATTAACCCGTAGCCAACATTCTAGATCCGTATGATTAATGTATATAGCTGAAATTAATTCTTAATTAACATAATAAAGCGGTGGCCAGGACTTAAAAGACAGGATTTCGTGCTTTAGTAGTTTGTACAGATGACCTAATGGGTCGTATTTGGTCATGCAACAGTGATGCAAGGGCTGGACAGTGGAGACCCTCATTCCTTGTTCCAATTGGGGCATGAGGCAATGCCTTTTCGTAGAAAATTGTAATCATTAATCAAGAACAGCAGAGGAAAAGGTGACATCTTTTTTCAGTGGGCTGAGGTTGGTTTGCGACATCAAGAACTTTTGAAACGTGTGATGGATATAAAAAAATACTAGTGTTTTTTTTAAGATGATCTAATCTTAGTATCTAAAAAATAAAAAACCTTTGTGGGGTTTGGAATTAAAGATTTTAGTGAAGTCACTGCTCAGAATTATTTATATTGAACAAGAATAGATGTTAGAATTGTAGAAGCATTGTGTTACACAAACAACAACAACCTAGTAAAATCTTACAAATGGGTCTGGGGAGGGTGGATAAAATATACGTAGACCTTACTCTACCCCAAAGGGATAGAGAGATTATTCCGAGTGACCCTCAGTTCAAAAAATCGAAAATAGACAATAAAATATGTGACAATAATAAAAATCATAATATAAGCATCATAGAAAACAGAAAGTAGAAAAGGAAAGCAACAACAACCATTAATAATACCACACTGCTAAAAAAAAATGAAAAAATAGTGTGGACACAATATAAACCACTAATAATCTAAGACAATACCCAAACAAACTAGCCTCGCTCCCGGTACGAAGGAAGAAAAACACTTGACTCACTTCTAACCTTCAACCCTAATGCTCGACCTCCACACCTTCCTATCAAGAGTTATGTCATCGAAAATCTGAAGTAGCGCAGTGTCCTTCCTGATTACTTCACCCCAATACTTTTTAGGTCTCCCTCTTCTTCTTTTCATACCCGTCAAAGTCAAACTCTCCACCTCCTAACGGGGCATCTTGGCTTCCCCGCCGCATGTGTGCGAACCATCTAAGTTTGGCTTCCCGTATCTTGTCGCCTATGGGAGCCATGCCCACCTTCTCCCGAATATCTTCATTCCTAATATTATCCAGCCTAGTGTGCCCACACATCCATCTCAGCATTCTCATCTCTGCTACTTTCATCTTCTGGATATGGGAATTATTGACTGGCCAACACTCATCCTCATATAACATGATCAGTCTAACCACCATTCTATAAAACTTGCCCTTAAGTTTTGGAGGTATATTCTTGTCACACCCCTATACGATGTGTGACATCCTTGTCTATCTCCCAATCCCCCTAGATAATTGATCCAAGGTACTTGAAACTTCCTGTCTTGGAGATGACTTGTGAGTCAAGCCTCATGTCCAAATCTGCTCCCCCCGTCACGTTGTTGAACTTGCACTCCAGATATTCTTTCTTAGTCCTACTCAACTTGAAACCTTTAGACTCAAGGGTATCTCCAAACCTCCAACCTCTCTTAACGCCGTCTCACATCTTATCATTCAAAACTTTATTAATGCGAACAACATACACCATGGCATCTCCCCTCGAATATAATGAGTGCATCCATCGCTAAGGCAAATAAGAACGGGCTGAACGCAGGTCCTTAGTGCAATTCCATAACAACCGGAAAATGCTCCGAGTCACTACCCACAGTCCTAACCCGAGTCTTAACTCCATCATACATGTCCTTTAACACTCTAATGTAAGCTACTGACACACCTTTCACCTCCCGGCATTTCCAAAGCACCTCCCTAGGAACCTTGCCATACGCTTTCTCAAAGTCAATGAACACCATGTGCAAATCGTTCTTCCTATCCCTATATTGTTTCACCAACCCCTGATAAGGTGGATAGCTTCCGTAGTTGAACGACCCGACATGAACCCGAACTGATTGTTTGATATAAATACCGCCCTCCTCACCTTTCCTTCCAGCACCCTGTCTCAAACTTTCATAGTATGTTGAAATTTTTATTATTATTAATAAAATAAACCATGAACATTAGCTGGAAAAAAAAATCTGGATCCATCCCTCAAATTCATCACTTAGTTTGATAGAACTTATCGATTCCAAAACTATATTTGATTTAATTCAGAAACCTTCTTTTGCAAAATTCTTTTATTACAATATAGTGAGAATTAGGAGTGTACAAACCGAATCGAAAAATCGTATCAAAACGAAAAGTCAAACCAAACTGATTAAAATTTGATTTGGTTTGGTATTAAGTAAAAAAATTTGAACCAACCTGTCATATAAATATATAATTTTTATGTATACTTTTAAGATTTTATACATAATTTTCTTTAAAAAATGTCTTGAAATAGTTAAGCTTCTCTTGCGAGATATAAATTTTAATAGAATATGAAATGCTCCATACTTATTGACCTTAATAATGGGTTGTATGATCACTTTCTTATCATATGAAATGCTCCATACTTTTGTTCTTCTATATTCATATCATATGTCAAGATATATTAAATTCTTATATCTTTTTCGAATGTGAAGTGATTATTAATATTTAGGTATCATATTGATTTTTATGTTTAATTACTAAATTCGATTAACCTGAAAGTGTACATCAACGAAAAATTATTATCAGACGATTAAAAAGTAACTATTATGTGTTATTAATAGAATTCTCCCATAAGAAATTTTAATCGATAATATGTAACTTTTTATATATTTACTAAATATATATTTACTTATCAAATATTTACAAAGTAAGATTGAATAATATTTAAGTAACAAAAAACCCGAAAACACGATAAAATCGAACCAATTCAAACCGATATAGTTGGTTTAGTTTGGTATTGATAAAAGCCGAACCAACCCGATTCATGTAAACTCCTAGTGGGAATGGTAGGAATCAACAGCACTCGAGTATTTTGGTCCAAATACATGTAACCAGCTCAATCTTTTATTTATTTATCATAACATGCTCCTATGCAGCTACTAAATTTGATTAATTAAGCTAATTTATGTCGTCTTTTTAGGTAATAATCCTAACAATACCATTCATGTGTGGAAGTAATTTCACAAATAAATCCAGGGGAAGTTTAGAAAAAATACCCGCGAAAAGTATTTACCCACTCCTACCCACCTTTTTTTCCTCTACCTATTTTATCAAATTAAACTATTACAGTCCAAGTTAATTCAAGCCGAAACGAAGCCAAGCCAAACCAAATCAAATCAATCCAAGGCAAATAAAGCTAAGCCCAAATGGGTAAAAAAAAATTGGGATAGATGGATAGGTAGGGATAATTAGTTTTAATTGAGTAGGTATATATTAAAAATAGTTTTCAAATGGGTAGGAATTTAAGTTCAATGTGTATCTTGCATAAATTGCTCATAAATCTATGTGGGGGTCAATTTTTAACGGAAAAACCAATTGGGCTATTTGGGCTGGACTCTTTTTATCTGAACAGTAGCCCAGAAAGAGACGTTTGTGGCCCAGCACGAGAATGAAGAAGGAAGAGCGGATAACATGACTGAGTCCTTTTCGCAGCTACAATTGGATGTGACAAAGCTTTAGTAGAATGTCCTTGGAAGCACATGCATTTGTTAATCTTATGATTGGAATAGAGTGAATCAGGAAAGAAACCTGAAGATTTGAATTGATTTGATATGAGAAATAAAATAATAATAATAACTATCATGAAGCATAATTGGATGAATAAGTTCCTTTATTTCTTAATAAGAGGTTCCTGAGAGCGAAGAACTCCAGGTTTAGAGCGTTCGTCTTTAATAGGCCGGATACGATGTGAATCCAAATTTATCCGGTCAGTGATTTTAGGTGCAGAATAATTAAGAAAATATTCCAAAAGAATAACACGATTCATATGTTAAATTCTTTAATTTTTAAATCAACTTCATGTGTTTAGAAATTAAATAAATAGTTCTATACAATAATTGATGTAAATATTTTTTGGATATGCTAGAAAATTTCATATTAAATGAAAGCTATTGAGTAATAATAGTATCACATAATAGTATTACGTCACATGAGTAACTAAACGCCTTTGTTTGGTTTGATTGAAAATGGCCCCTCACCTATTCCAAGCATGGCAAAGTTGTATCATCAAATTCGCAGCATGTCTCCCTGATTGACTTTGGAGGGAGTCTCGACGTAACTTGTAAAGTTGCTGTCATATGACCAGGAGGTTACGGGTTCGAGCCGTAAAATTAGCCTCGTGTAGAAATATAGGGTAAAGCGGCGTATAATAGGTCTTTATGGTCCGATACTTTTTCGGACACTACGCATAACAGAGACTTAGTGTACCAGGTTGCGCTTCTCTCGGAGTGACTTAGTAGGATTCAATTTGTTCTTACTTCTCCGCATCGAACACTGATAAAATATTGGATTACTGGACACCTGATGTTGAATTTCTCATATATCTTCCAAATATTACTTCCTAAAACAAATT
Organism: Nicotiana paniculata; assembly: GCA_005239505.1. Taxonomy (NCBI): domain Eukaryota; kingdom Viridiplantae; phylum Streptophyta; class Magnoliopsida; order Solanales; family Solanaceae; genus Nicotiana; species Nicotiana paniculata. The sequence goes on along the minus strand of ML350696.1, from coordinate 83,547 downwards.
TCGAAATATATTTCCTGGATTATGAAAGACCACTCCCATAAATTTAAAAAAGAAAAGGATAAAAAAGGATGGGTATTCTAGGCTTTTGAATTATTAGCTTTAAGTTAAAACTAGTACTGTTGTTATATATTTCATGGTGTTTTTTATTATTTAGGACATTACTGTATTTTAGTCACAAATGTCTGTTTTTCTTGTGTGTGATGTTAGAAAACTTTCAAATTTTACACCCCAAAAAGTGGAAATGAAAAAAACATGACACTGTTTTTTTATAAAAATAATGATAACGTCTGAACTAGTTCTTTAACGAATATTTGGTACTTTCCACCAATATTTGTACTATCCTACGAGATAAGAGCTGTTTACTTTGATAATTATAAATTCATTACGACTGTTTACTATTTGAGCTAAATATTGGGTAATGCATATTTCAATTAATACTTAGCAGGCGTTTGGACATAAAAATCTTTGAAAATATAGTATTTATAGTTAAATTGAAAAATAGTATTTGAAATTTGAAATTATAATTGGATATGCATTCCACTTGAAAAAGTATTCCAATTTTGTGAGTAGGGAAAAAAAAATTCTGAAAATTTTGAAAAAGTGGTTTTTTATTTTTTGTAAAACTCATTTTCGAAAAATTCCAGTAACTTACAAAATTTCATAAACAAACAGAATTTATTTTGGGAAAAAAAGAATTTGTTGTAAAGAAGAAACGGGGCCTTAAATTTTTGTATGAACCACGTCTCCTTTTCAAGAGTCCGCAACCAAATTATGGTTTTTTTTGGAATCAAAGAACCAAAATGTGTGAAAAAAATATTGTGACCAATATATATAACGCCCTTTTACAGGGCGCATACAGACGATCGTTGAGGTCCAAGGTTCGATTCCTTCTACCAGCATTATTTTGTTGTCCTATTTCTTTTTCATTTTTCTTTTTATTTTTCATTATTTGGTTTAAGTATTTAGATATAAAGACTTTAATATTTATTATTACTTTTCAATGTTATTAAAAAAATTTAATATTTATTAGAAAAATTATGATTTTTGAATTCGTTTAAGGTAAAAAAAAAGAGAAGCCTTTTATTCATTCGTTAAAAAACCTACCGACACTTTTAATAGTTGTTGTTTTGTATTATACGTAAAACAAAAAAAAATTCTCCTTTTATTTTCAAACTAGAATTTTGAGTTTTATTTTATAGAAAGTTTCATAAGATAAATTTAATTAATATATACAGTTTAATCTATTACTTGGAATTCTTTTATTTTTAAGATTTTTCTTTTTAAATTTAGTTATTAATCAAAATTCTAATTATATTTTTTCTATTTTTCTGAAATGTATTTTTTATTTCTCCTTTTATTCCTTGACTATTGTAATTGTATTATCCATTTAAATTTTTTAAATAAGAATATGGTTGCTCTTATAATCTATTAGTATTATTATTAGCTAAGTAATGAAATATAATTCTTATATTCTTATGAGGAAACTAATTAAATGGTTGCTCATAGACTAATTTTTTTTCTAATAAGAATTATCCTAAACTAAACTAAATATAACCATTTAATTAATTTTTCTATACTAAATTTTCATAAACTAAACTGCATTATAACCATTTAGTTTATGAACAATCATTTAATTTATTGTTCTGATAAGAGTATGAAAATCATAATCCATTACTTAGATAATAATAATTCTTCGATTACAATTTTAAAGATTAAATAGTTATAATAGTTTTTTTTTATATTTTTTTTTTGGTAGAAAGAATTTTTTTATTTCAACCAGTTTTTCAATTTACATCACATGTACGTTTGGACTCTAGTAACAGGTCTCGTGACTAGACCAATAAAACAGTAAAACTATACAACCAAGGCTGTCTAACAAGATCCCATAAATACTCATGGGTCTTTCCTATCCTACTTGCTATGAAATACAATTAGGATAACTATTTAGTGTACTCAATATTGGTACCCATTTACATTTCTTCTGTCATGTTATGTGCACTTGTATGGTAATGTTTTTTGCTTTATCTTTTGCCTCTCTATTCTGATTTTGAAATCTTCTTTCATTGCATTCCATCCAGATGTGATATACTACTGCTGCAAACACCACTCCTAGTAAAGTTTTCCTTGGATTCCTATTGTTTACATTGGCAGTTAGACACTGCACCTCAACTTCCCAGTTTGTAACATTTCTTTGGTATCTTAGCCATCCTAACATTCATTTCCATAAGCTTTGTTAATATGGACATTCGAAATACAAGTGATCATGTGTCTCATCTATGTCTCTTCTACACAGTACACATGATCGAGCCACCTGAATCACCACTTTGCTAAACTGTCAACTGTAGCCAACCTCTTTTGTATTACCATCCATAAAATGTATTGCTGCTTTGGTAGAATTCCAGTCAACATAACTAATGCTTTCCAGTGGACTTTGGGATACCTTGGAGTAGCATGTAGATAAACCTTCTTAATACTGAATTTCCCATTCTATGCAAAGGAATCAATGACTGTTAAGTCATTAGCCTACCACTCTCTAGCTGTAAACAATTTCATTACTAACCAACTAACCTGCTTTGGCACATCCATGGTATTAATGTCATTCTGCTTTATGTAATGGCAATGAACCCACATAATCCGAAGCTTGCCTTTCTTAGCCATTATAGCCCAGAGGAGCTTAGTCAAAGCAGCTTTGTTCCATGTCTCATATTTGATAATGTTTAGACCCCCAACAACTCTTGGTTTACACAATGTTTTCCATGTTATAGGAGCTCTGTGATTATTATCATGGCTGCCAGCCCACAAATAACTCTTGCAGATACTATTAACAAGTTTGATGACTTTCTTTGGAATAAGGAATACTTGTGCCCAGTAGGTCTGCATTTCAAACATGACACTCTTAATGAGTTGTAGTCTTCCAGCATATGACAGGAACTTTGATGTCCATCTTCTGATCATATCCACAATCTTCTTAACTAATGGCATGCACTAATGGATAGTGAGTTTCCTTGTGGACAAATGAACTCCCAAGTATTCAAAATGGAGTAGTGCCTGATGATAGATGTAATTCTGCTAGCATTCTGTCTTTGAAGTCCATAGGCACCCCTGCTATATATAATGAGCTCTTTTTCAAATTTTCTTGTAGACCTGAAACCTTGGAGAAGTGATCAAAAGCTCCCATCAATAACTCCATTGATACTTCATCTGCTCTACAACACATCAGTAAGTCATCTGCAAAGCAGATGTGTAGGACCTGTAATCTGGCATATTTAGGATGGAAGTTAAAGTCTGGGTTCTGAATCAGTGTCTTCAAAGATCTATTTAGATATTCCATTGCTAGTACAAACAAGTATGGGGACAATGGGTCCCCCTGCCTTAGCCCTTTTTTTGCTTCAAATTTATCAGTTAGTCGACCATTCAGTAGTAATGTATATATGACAGTAGATACACATTCCATGATTAATGTTACCATCTTTTATGGTATCCCAAATTCAAGTAGCACTGATTTCAAAAAGCTCCATTCAACTGAGTCATATACTTTTCTGATGTCTACTTTGATCATACACCTAGAAGAGACTGCTTTTTGAGTTTACCCTTTAATCAATTCATGAGCCAATTATAACATTGTCAAGGATATTTCTCCCTTCTATGAAAGCAAACTGAGAAGGTCCAACCAGTAGATCCACGACTAGTTTAAGCCTATTTGTAAGTATCTTAGCAATAATCTTGTACATTGTGGAGCAACAAGCAATGTGCCTAAACTCCTTTACATAAGTAGGATTTCTTACCTTGAGAATCAATGTAACAGTTGTGCAGTTAATTTCGTTCAATAGTCTGCCAGTTTGAAAGAATTGATGCACTGCTTCTATGACTTCTCCTCAAATGATTGGCCAATATTCTCTAAAGAATTCAACAGGGTAGCCATCAATACCAGGTGCTTTGTCACTAGGAAGATTCTTCACAATCAGACTTATCTCCTCAGGTGTTACAGATTAACAGTTGCTGCTGCTGATTCAGTGTTAGACAAGGGCCATTTCTTTCTATATTGACATCAATCCCTGGCAATTCATCTACTGCTGTCCCCAATAATTGTTGGAAGAACTGAATGAACTCCTTCTGAATTTTCTTTGGCTTAGTAAGCTTTATCTGTTGTTCATTGAAAATGCCGCTAACCTTATTTCTTGCTTGTCTGGATCTCATATAAGCATGGAAGCATTTAGTGTTGCAATCTCCCTGTTAGATCCATGTTTCTCTTTCTGCCTCATTATTTGCTCCTGAATTGCTTCCCATTTCTCTATGATTCCCAAAGTCTTTCTTTCTTCTTCTATCAGCAATTTGTTGAAATAGTCATCATTAAGTTTCTCTTGTACCTCCTTCAATGTTTCTCTCAATTGCATCAACTGTTGATCAACTGAGGAGTGTTTATGTTGAATATTACTAGTTTGTAGTTCTATAAGCTTCAACTTTCTCCATACTGAATACATTGCATATACTTGAATCTGTTGATTCCAAGTGTTCTGAACTACTTCTTTGTACTCTTTTTGTTGCATCACTGATGATAATAACCTGTATGGCCTTTTCACTTTAACCTTGACCACCTAATTATTTACCATTACAGGGGTATGATCTGAACATCCTAGCAGCATGTAGATAGTCTCTACCCCATTATAGTAATTGAACCAATCAACATTCCCAAAAGCCCAATCTATATGACTGTAGATTCTGACCTCTGCATTCCTTTTGTTGCTCCGTGAAAATCTGCTACCTCTTTTTGTGATTTGTCCCATTCCAATATCATCAAGACAACTTTGAAAATCAGTCATTGCTGTTTGATAAACTGGAATTCCATTCACCCAATCATCCACATTTAACATACTATTGAAATCTCCTATTATAAGTCAAGCCCCATTATTTTCCATGTTTCTCAAGCTTCTCCATAGTGGGGTTCTGTTTTGAACAGTGTGTAGGCCATATACAAATGTTATGTAACTGGTGAATGATGAATGTTTGTCCTTAACTAGACAGTGTACCAGCTGATCTGTGCTCTCCAGAACTGTTACATGAACATTTGCTTCTTTCCACCCTATCCAAATTCTACCATTAGGTGTGTAGATAATAAATTACATCGAGAAAATAAAATCAAGGTCGAAAAATATAACAACAATCGTAGTATTTTAATTTCGAATATTTGAGTGTTACAATCTCTATGAATCCTCTGATTATACTTTTCAACGGTAAATAAAAAGAGCTTTTGAACTTAATCTTTGAATTTTATTTTATTTTAATCCAAGTTCTTAAGGCCTGATCTTGATCTTGACGTATTTTTTAATCCAAAGCTTGAAGCTTGTTCTTGAATCTTCGTCTTGATCTTTTAATCCTTAGAACACTTGAATGCTTGTAGTTTTTAGAGAAATTCGCAGCCTTTGATCCACGAGCTCCCTCTTGCTTCTTGTTATAACTTCTGGTGTCTTTTCTGGGTTATGGAGACACCTATTTATAGTTGTGAAAGAGGGGAGTTGTGATAATAACAAACTCTTTCCGACCAATCAAATCGAAGTGTGACATGGCCATATTTGATTGGCCAGAACATGTCACTTGCACATGTGGCGCAGTTTCATTGGCCTTTTAATGTGATTTGACGTGCCTTGTCATTTTGACACGCGACATGATCCCATTGGCTCTTCTGTTTGACTTGGCACGCCACGTCATTTGACACGTGGCACCAAACTAGGCCTCTAAGAAGATGGCATATTGGGCCTAATGAAGTGGGCTCATCATTTGTAGCCCAACTAAATGGGCTATCCCAATGGATTAAGACTTATTTATTTAATCCATATATGTTGGACTTATATAATTAATTCAATTATATCAGCCCGTCGTATTTATTTGGACTAATATATCTTGAATTTAATATATAGTCCAAAATATTTTACGGATTTAATTCCAATAAAATTTATATGCTTACAAATGCCCCCTACTTCAAGGCTTGTCAAGTAAATATCTCGAACGTAGAAGACAAGTATTGAAGTATTAATGAAGACTCCTAATAAATGAAACTTACTTCAAGTAGTATACGAAATATTTGCATATTTTACAGTATACGAAACACGTGGGCTCAAAATGCTTATGCAACAAACTTTTTACTCCTCCTTGAATTGGAATTAGAATTATCTAGCAGAATATCACGTGACAGAAGTCACATATGCATGCATATTTTCATGTGACTAAGGAATAGAAGGTCCAATTGGACTTATCTTGGTAAATCTTGATTTCCAACTCCCTTTTGAATTCCACTCAGAGAAGATAATTTGTCCCACATCGATTATTACTTTACAATAGACGAACTTAATCATTTATATAAACCCCATGTTAACATGTTCACTAAGCATAAATTTGTAGTTCAAAAACCTGGTCGAATCCATATTTAATAGGTAACACTTTTTTCTTCTTCTTTTTCATTATCCTTTGCGTCTTCTTTTTGTAGGCCAAGAAAATATGAATAAATTATTATCCAAAGGGATGATTCTTGCATGAAGAAGACAATATTGGGGTGCGAGGGGATGAATACTCATCCTTCTTCGAATATCGGAGAGATTACTCTCAATATGGCTGGCCGTTAAACTTGAAGACCTTTAAAATTTCGCGGTAAAGACCTTTAAAAGCACGCGATGAAGACCTTTAAAAGTTTGTGGAAAAGACCTTTGAAAGCACGCGATGAAGAACTTTAAAAGTTCGTGGCGAAGACCCTTAAAAGTTCGCGCAAAGATCCTTAAAAGCTCATGTTCAGGATTTTTAAAAGTTCACGGTGAAGACCTGTAAACGTTCGCGGTGAAGACCTTTAAAAGTTCACGGTGAAGACCTTTAAAAACACGCGATGAAGACCTTTAAAAGCTCGTGATGAAGACCTTTAAAATCTCGTGATGAAGACCTTTAAAAGTTTGTGGCGAAGACCCTTGAAAGCACGCGATGAAGACCTTTAAAAGTTCGTGGCGAAGACCCTTAAAAGTTCGCGCAAAGATCCTTAAAAGCTCGTGGTCAGGATTTTTAAAAGTTCACAGTGAAGACCTTTAAACGTTCCCGGTGAAGACCTTTAAAAGTTCGCGGTGAAGATCTTTAAAAGCACGCGATGAAGACCTTTAAAAGCTCGTGATGAAGACCTTTAAAAGTTCACGGTGAGGACCTTTAAAAGCACGCGCTGAAGACCTTTAAAAGCTCGTGATGAAGACCTTTAAAAGTTTGGGGTGAAGACCTTTAAAAGCACGCGATGAAGACCTTTAAAATTTGTGGTGAAGTCCATAGAAGTCCGCGATGAAGTCCTTTAAAATTTGCAGCGGATAACCATAAAAGTTTACGATGAAGACCTTTTAAATTTTTGGCGAAGACCATTAAAAGTTCTCATAAAGATCCCTAAAAGCTCGTGAAGACCTTTAAAATTTGCGGTGGAAAACCATAAAATTTCACGATGAAGACTTTTAAAATTTACGGCGAAGACCCTTAAAAGTTCGCATAAAGATCTTTAAAAGCTCGTAAAGACCTTTAAAAGCACGCAATGAAGGATCTTAAAAATTCGTTGTAGAAATCTTTAAAAGTCGGCAGTGGGGACTCTTTAAAGTTATTCGCGAGTACCTTCACAAGCACCTTTGAAAGTTCGAAACATACGCCTTTTAAAATTTCGGAACGAAGAACTTAAAAATCTGAATGCCTTTAAAAGTACGAGACGAACGCCTTTAAAAGTTCATAATGAAAACCTTTAAAAAAAGGCTTTCAGAATTGTCCCGGACTACATTTTAAAACCAACTTTATATTTCACCACGCTGGCAATTTCATATCTGTGCAGTCTCATCAAAATATTCGTATCTTGGTGTAGAAACATTGAAATTATGAACCGTTTGATTTCTTGGAAACTAGACTTCAAAATCTAAAAGATGACCAAAATTAGGGATCAAACACCTTCAGAATCGCCGCAGGTAATATTTTGAAACCAACTTTAGATTCCACCACGTTGAAACTTCAGACTTGCGCAGTCTCACCAAAAAAACTCATATCTTGGTGTAGGAATATCGAAATTGTGAACCGTCTGATTTCATGAAAGCTAGACTTCAAAATATAAGACATATCCAAAATTTGGAATCAAATACTTAGAGAATCGTCCCAGATATTATTTTGAATCTAACTTTATCTTCCAACATGTTGATAGTTTCAGATTTGCGCGACTTCGCCAAAAAATATTATATCTTGATGTGGGAACGTCGAAATAATGAACCGTTTGATTTATTGGAAACTTAACTTCCAAATATATAACATATCCAAAATGCAAGATCTTTCCTTAAGGATAGTTTCAGATATTAGTTCGAAATCAACTTCGGTTTCTGATATGCCGACAGTTCCAAATTAGCGCGACTTCACCAAAAATTTTGTATCTTGGTGTGGAAGCCTCGAGATTGTAAGACCTTTTTAATTTTAAAAAATTTGAAATTCAAGAGCTTCATTCTCACAAAATATCTTGGGTTCAAGTCTCACTGAAGTTAAAACGTCGTGAAGGTACACCAAAAAAACTTGAAGGTTTGACGAACACGAAGGCATAGCGAATCCCCGGATTTCAATACAAATGCTTGGCAGCCTCCTAAAAGATATTAATTGTTTTATTGAAGACACCAATTTACCATAGCGGCTTGCCCCCTTTAAATTAAATGGGATCCAAAGTTTAACAGAAGAATAGTATCCCAGCTCGATTTTCAAATGCCAATTGAATGGATTATATTCCATCGTACTTAATTCGGACAACGATTGGGGGATTATGTATCTTTTGAAATTATGCGACTGAACTCATAATGAAACTCTAAGCTGCCTACGTACCTCAGTGAAGAGGATCAAGTCGTACCGTAGTTCAGAAGGATGGATTTTTTTTTAATTCTTTATGTCCTAATTTTTGCCTAGGCCGCCTCACGCGAGGTTTTCAACCTAGCAGACTTTTTTTTTCTTGACTCTTGACTAGGCCGCCTCTTTCGAAGTTTTCAACCTAGCATACCTTTTTTTTTGTTTTTTTTTGGTTGGCTGTACACAGTTTAGACTCATGCGGTCCAGGAGTGCAGGAACATGCAGTTTAGACTCATTCGTCAAAGTGCATTCGAACATGCAGTTTAGGCTCATGCGGCAAGGAGCTTTGAAACTTCAAGGATAATACTTCTTCAAAAACTTTCCATTGATAGGGCCAATTCTCATTCCCTCTACATCAACCAGCTTGTATGCCCCACTTGAATAAGCTTCTTGCACGAAATATGGCCCATCCCATTTTGAAGTGAACTTCCCTACTGGTTTATGGAAAGTAATAATGGGTCTTCTTATGGCAAGGACTTGATCTCCTACTTGAAAGGACCTCAGGCGAACTCTTATATTGAAGGCGCGAGACAATCGAGCTTGATAACATTCAAGACTCTGTTGAGCTTCCAACCTCTTCTCATCAAGAGCCTCTAACTCTACTAATCGAAGTCGAGCATTTTCGCATTAGTGATCCCTTCTTGAATAGCCAGTCATAATGAAGGTATTTGAAGCTCAAGTGGCAAGACGGCTTCGACTCCAAAAATGAGTGAATACGGAGTTGCTTGTGTTGGCGTGTGGTCGGTCGTCCTATATTTTCATAGAGCTTCTTTCATACGGTCATTCCAATCTCGTTTGGATTTGGAGACGACTTTTTTTAGCAAGTTGCATAGAGTTTTGTTGAATGCTTTAGCTAGACCATTGGCGGCAGCGTTGTACATCGAAGAGTTACGTTGCTTGAACCCAAAGAGATCACAAAACTTGTTAATCAACCTATTATCCAATGGCTTTCCACTATCTGATATTATGTAACGAGGAATGCCAAAGCGATAGATTATGTTTACTCAGATGAAACTTGCGACATTTTCCTTATTTACCTCCTTAAGAGCAACAACTTCAGCCCATTTTGAGAAGTAGTCAGTTGCAGCCAAGATGTATAGGTGCCACCAGAGGACTTTGGCAGTAGTCCAACAACATCCAATCCCCAAGCGTCAAACGTCCAGGATGCAACAGTCGGGTGCAACACTTCAGGAGGTTGATGAATAAAATTCGTATGGAATTGACAAGACTTACATCTTCGAGCGTAGTCCAAGCAATCTTTTACCATCGTTGGCCAATAATATCTCATCCTTTTTATATGGAAGTGGAGCTTTTGTCCAGACTGGTGCGACCCACATACCCCAGAATGTGCCTCTTGCAAAGCTCGGAGTGCTTCTTCTTCTCCTAAGCATCGCAAGAGGACTCCCTCGAACGACCTTCTGTATAGAGTATCTTTGTAGTAAAGGGAGTGGGGTGCACGACAACGGGTTTCAGTCCTTCTCCTCGTATTTTCTAGAAGTATCACATAACATAAGTAGTCGATAATGGGTTGTCGCCATTCTTCTTTCTCAACTTCAGAAACAACGACATGATGCTTGAGTTCATTTTCTTCACCTTCAGCCTCATTTGGCAGCAGTACTACCCACTTTTGGCAGACAGTAACCTGCGCTTGATTAGGTAGGGTTAATGATGAATCTAGGGAAGCTAACACATCAACCTTCTTATTTTCTTTCCTTGGCACATGCTGAATAGTCACATCATCGAGCCACCCCATTAATTTTTTTGCGTAATCATGATATGGGCGTAGTTCAGGCTTCTTGACCTCGTAACTACCTAGAAGCTTCTTGACCACCAACTGAGAGTCACCAAAGACTTGCAATTGCAACCGCTTCATTTCGACAGCCATTTCAAGACCAAGTATTAGTGTTTGATACTCAGCAACGTTTTTAGAGTAGATTTGCGTCAACGTAAAAGAGTAGGGCAGAACTTCACCTTGAGAAGTGACAAATACTATGCCAGCACCAGCTCCTTCACGATGTGCATCACCATCAAAGTACATCTTCCATGGAGGATGAACTTCAATGACCATGGCATCCTCATCAGGTAGTTCGTCAGTTAGCTCCCAATCATCAGGTATGGGGTGATACAAGAAGTCCGCTAACGCCTGTCCTTTTATAGCCTTTTGTGGGATGTACACGATTTCAAATTGTTGAAACTGGAGGTACCACCTATCTAATCGATCACTAAGGACAGGTTTTGACATCACGAACTTGATGGGATTTGCTTTAGAAACCAAACAAACGACATGAGCTTGAAAGTAGTGCTTTTAACTTTTGGATTGAGAAGACTAGCGCCAGACATAACTTTTCAATTGGCGAATAATTCAGCTCATTTGATGTCATCATCCTTCTCAAGTAGTAAAGGGAGTTTTCTTTCCCTTCACTATTTTCTTGGGCCAACAACACTCCAACAGACCTTTCTTGTGCTAAAATATATAGTATCAGTGGCTTTCCAAGTATAGGGGCTTCCAAAACCGGAGGTTTCATCAAGTAGGCTTTAATGCTCTCAAAGGCATTGCTACACTCTTGGTCCCATTTTAAAAGGACACCTTTCTTCATAAGGCGACTGAATGGTTGGAACATACTAGCTAGGTTTGAGATGAATCTCCTAAGGGATGTTAGCTTTCCTTGCAGACTTTTCAATTCATGAATATTACGGGGCTCAAGCATTTTCAAGATTGCATCTACTTTAGCTTGATCTATTTCAATCCCTCGATGTCGGACTATGAAACCCAGGAACTTTCCGGAGGTAACTCCAAAGGCGCATTTTAATGGATTCATCCTAAGTTGGTACCTCCGGAGCAACTCAAACACCATTCTCGGGTCTTTAAGGTGGTCGCTTTTCTTTATTGATTTCACCACCAAGTCATCAACATAGCATTCCACATTCTTGTGGAGAAGATGATCAAAGATATTCTGCATTGCTCTTTGGTAAGTAGCACCAACGTTCTTCAAGCCAAAAGGCATTACCTTGTAGCAATAAAATACCCTTGGGGTTACGGAATGCAGTAAGCTCTTCATCTTTTGGGCCCATGCAAATTTAGTTATAGCCTGATGAACCGTCCATAAATGACATTGTCTCATGCCTAGTAGTAGCATCGATCATCAGTTCTGGAATGGGAAGCGGGAACTCATCTTTCGTACATGCATTGTTAAGATCCCTAAAGTCAACACATACTCGAATCTGGCCATTTTTCTTCCTTACAGGGACAATAATTGAAACCCATGTTGGGTATTTAACCTCACAAATAAAGCCAGCTTCGATGAGTTTGTTAAGTTCGATTTCAATCAAGGGAACCAAGTCCGTCGTAAAACGCCTTTGAGCTTGTTTAACAGGGCGATCACCTATTTTGACTGCGAGGTGATGGACTGCTACTTTCGGGTCCAAGCCAGACATCTCTTTGTAACTCCAAGCGAAGACGTCCCTGAACTCCTTGAGTAACTCAATATAAGTGCTCTCTTCATCAGCTTCTAGTAAAGCACTTAGGTAGGTGGGTCTTGGTTCTTCATCGGTGCCTAGGTTAATTTCTTTTAGGGCATCAACTGTCATCTTCACTCCTTCTTCAAGTTCAGGTGGGGCATCTTTCGCATCTTCATCTTCTTGAGGGTCCCCATCGTTGAAGGATATGTGATAACATGGTGAAACAGCCTTCAATTCTGCATTATCCTCCATTGAAGATGGAACACCGTTCTCGCCTGTATAGTGAAATGATACGAAGAACCCACACTTTCTTAGTTGTCATCACGTTCTTTAGTGTAGACTACGGTGTATGGCTTCATTTTCAGTACCTCATCACAAGAAACCATGAATTTTGTTTGCCGCCTCATTCTAGAAGGAACCAAACTTTGGAAATCTTTAGAGATCTTCTGGATTTTGGGCGGAGGGGGTGTTCTTGTATTTCGATAATTTCTCTGGAACTTATTCCCCTTCTTTAATGGATCCAATATCTCAAATACGGAAGTTCTCACAGTTCATTTTTGATGTGAGACTAAAATGCATAGTTTAATATGTAATATACCTTACATTTGAGGTGCGTTAATGATAAAAATACACTTTTTATGTGCTTAATGGAGTTTATTTCATGTGTAGGTGAATTGGAGATGGAAACGGAGCTAAAGGGATGCAAATACGTCAAAAATACGCAAAAGGAGACACCCGGGCGTTTGCCCCCTAAAGCCTGACCCTACCTGGCGTTAGAGGGGCGTTTACCCCATAAGGCTAGGCATCCCCTGGCGTTAGGGGGCGTTAGGGTCCAAACGCCAGGCCTGCCCTGGCCTTAGGGGTGCATTAGAGCCCAAACTCCCGGGGTTCCCAGTTTCGGCCAAATTCGAGTTTTGATGAGTTAAGTGTTTCCCGGTTGAAATAGAAGTATCCTACACGGTTAGGGTTCGCCAAAAACATATAAATAGACTCCTAAAACACAACTACAAAGGGATTCGAAGAGAGACGAAGGAGATTCGGAAGGATTTCGAAGGATTCAACAAGAAAACACCATAGAAGTGACAAACATTGATTTCTACATCTAGTATTTATTACTTTGTATTTCAATTATGCAATTTATTTTAGTTTTGATTCTCAATAACATGAGTAGCTAAATTCTTTAGTCTAGGGTTTTGGTAGAACCCGTTGGGGATGAATTCATTGTGATATTAATATATTTTGGTTGATTAATCTCTTTTTGTTCAACTACATTCTTATTGTAGTTGATTGAAAGGGCCCTTGATTAACTATTCCTATTTATTATGTACCTACTTGAGAGAGAATGCATATTTAGGTAGTTGCTTGAACAACACCACTCCCGTAGTATAGACGAAAGTCATAACCGAGGGTTTAGAGGTTAGATTAGAGATAACGATACCTCGGGTGCAATCTAAAGTGAACTGTATTGCAATCTAGATAGCGTAACTTGAGAGAGTGCATTTAGTAAATTATCATAATTATTTGAGAGAGATTTATGATAGTTAGAGTGTTCATGATTGACAGAGATAGCCAATTAAACTATAAGAAATATCCAAGAAAGAATTCACCAACGGGGGAAACCATAACCTTAGACCCTTTATTATCATTGTTACATTAAATTGTTAGTTAATTGCTAGTTTATTATTATTGATTATAGAATTATTTAAACATCACCAAATTGATATTCAAAGTCTTGAGAAACTTGATTTAGCAATAGTTTAGTATTTTATAGACTCAATTGATACGCAAATTTCCTGTGGGATCGACTCTGGGCGTAATACCCCGGATTATATTTGCAACGCCCGCTTAGTCTTCTACAAGACATAGTTGAGCGTGATCAATTTTCCAAGTCTGTCAAAGAGGGAAGGCATGTTAGAAGCGGCATATTCGTCTTCTACAGTTATATAATTGCTACTCGCCCTCCTTATTGATATGCGCACTGGTGACAGTTGCTTGTATCCCAAACCTTCACATGGTTGCCTCGTTGCAGCTTCTGATGGGAGCTTCCCTAACTTTGACGACTCATGGGGATTGTATCCAGCTTTTGCAAATATCTTGTAAGCGTTAGGATCAAAACCTTCATCTGTTCACTTTGTAGGGAGTGCCACATTCTGCAAACAATTTTGGTCTACAAACCCTGCAAACGGCTTCGAGGACAACTTTACTTCCTCAATTTATTTTACCGGAAGAGTTAACTCCTTTAGCGAGTTGGTTTGGGGATTAGATGATTCGCCCTCGTCTTTCTTCCTTTTAGAGATATATTAGAGCTTAGGACTTACTTTCTTGCCATAAGATGCAATATCCCCTCTATGAGATTTATTCACGTTGGGTTGTACCTCCTCAGTAATGGCTTTGGCTTTACCAATAGTCACCTCAGCTCTTTTGGTTATGGGCTCGTCATTCTTGCTTTTCCTGCCATCATCAACTTTTAGCTCCTTCATAATGCGGTTCTTCAAGTAGAACTTTGCATCAGCGAAGTGTGACTCTGCCTCGGTAAATGGCTCATCATCAGCAACTATCTTCTTCTCGACTTCACCCTCGTAGTATTTTAAACATTGATGGTAGGTAGATGGAACTACTTTATTCTCATGTATCCAAGGCCTTCCAAGGAAAACATTGTATGAAGTCTTCGCATCGATCACATGGAACCATGCACTTGATTGCATATCTTCAATAGTGATTCCTAGCCTGATCGCGCCTAGGGATCTTTGCCCCCCTTGGTTGAATCCTTGGATCATCACACGACTTTCTGAGAGTTCGTCCATGGGAATACCAAGTTCTTTCACAGTGTGAATTGGCAAAATGTTCACCGAGGATCCTCCATCAATGAAAATTTGATTTACCCTTTCATCACACATATAGCCAACCAGGTACAATGGGTGGTTATGAGGAGTGTCACCTAGCAGAAGATCGTCATTTGTGAACATGACTTTTTCCTCACAAGCATTAAATTCTTGAGGAGTGGACTCAATAAGCTTTTTCGAAGATACTGCCAACGATAGGTCATCACTCTTTTCTTTCCCTTCGTCAGCATGGAAACAAGAGGCATCAATACTCCCATGGGAAATCTTCGTGCGAAACCAACTTGGTAAAAACTCCTCCAAGGTCACCGGATGTCATGGCTTTTGAGGGTGATGTACCTCCACTTTCGCTTTATTTTCATGCTTAACTGGATTCCATCTCCTAGGCCTTTTCACCATTATTTTCCTTGTTGGTTGTTCCATTGATCTCTACGACGAGTCATCAACGTCCAACCTTCATCGTCCTCAGTTTGACCGTCTTCAACTTTGTAGTTCTCCAGTAATTCTTCATATTTACTTTCTTTAAAACTACATAATTTGTCTGGACTGAATGAGACAAATGTGATAAAGATTTGGTTTGCGATTGCTTTCTCATCTTCAAGAACAGTCTTCTTTTCACGAGCCAAGTCCATAACTTTGTCCTTGAAGACAAGGCATTTCTCCAAAGGGTGGCTCACAAGTCGATGATATTTGCAGTAATTTGGGTCATCAATTTTCCCATCTTCATTTGGCCGCTTCATCTCCGGAAGCTCAATGAGATTTAACTCGAGGAGTTCTTCAAAAACAGCTGGCACATCAGAATCTAGAAATGGTTACTCTTTCTCTTGCATTTCTTTTAGAGTTAACTTTCCACTTGGCTTATCTTGAAACGAAGTGAATTTCGTACTCTGCTTTTTGCTCACCTTCGTCGCGAACTTCATAGGTGATGTGTTGACATTCATAGCTTATTTATTTTCAGATCTTGGTACAAACTTGCTCCATTTTCTGACTTCTTGCTTGTCGTTCACTTTGCGAGGTTCATAGATGGGCAGCCTTTCATTTCCAGCAGAGGCCATGCTCAATTCCATTTCATGGGCACGAGTTGCAAGTTCTTCAAATGTGCTAGGCTTGATACCTTGCAAGATGTAGTGCAATACCCAATGCATACCTTGGATGCACATCTCTATGCCAGAAGCTTCACTAAGCCTGTCTTTACAGTTGAGGCTTGCATTCCTCCAACGATTGATAAAGTTGATAACTGGTTCAATCTTCCGTTGACGAGTACTTGTGAGTTCTATCATACTCACAGTACATCTCGTGCTATAAAAGCGATTGAATCTTGCTCTAGTTGATCCCAGCTATCAACAGATCCATCCTCGAGGTCTGTGTACCAATCAAAAGCATTTCCTTTTAATGAGCGGACAAACTGTTTGACGAGGTAATCTCCATAAGTCCCAGCATTGTTGCATGTCTCAACAAAGTGCGCCACATGTTGCTTTGGATTGCCTTTGCCATCAAACTGTTGAAATTTTGGAGGTTGATAGCCAGCAGGCATCTTCAACATATCGATCCTTGAAGTGTACGCCTCTGCGTAGGTAAATGAGGACTTGGAAGCAACTTCATATTTGTTTTTTATAGTCCCTTCAATAAACTCCTTTAGTTGATTGATTGGAATCATCCCTTCCGAAGAGACTGAAATTTCCTTAGTGGATGCAATTTGTCGTGGGGGAGGATCAATCTCTTGAACTTCTGGGAGTTTTCCAGGTGCATGGGTGGATTCTTCTTCCATCAAGATTCCCACCCTATCTGTTAGCTTATCGATTCTAGCATCTTTATTTTGCATGCACTTGGTCAAGCCAACGATTGCTTCCGTCAAGTTTGCCAACTGCTCCTCCACAGATGAAGTGTTTGTCACCATGGCTTGCATGATTGTCATGGACGACCGAGAATAGCATGGATTTTCACACAGATTGATCCTTGATTGGCTCACGCTCCGTGGTGTAAGTGGGGAGGATCCATCACTTGAAGCGTCATCATCTTCCTTCACAGCAGAGTGCTTGGATTCGGAGAGGTCAAGAAGAGCAAGAGTTTTCTTGATCTTTTCAGCAACATCGCTTCCTCCTTCGGGTGCATTTGTGGAAGATCTTGATCCTTTTGAGGATGAATATCCGAAAATAGGGGTAGATACGGACGACACTTGGGGTGCTTATTGTCCTAACGAGCTTGCTTTGCTCCTCGTAACTGGTCCAAAGCTTCTAAAGGTAACTTCGAGTATGTTTTCCACATCAACATAAAACCTGAAATTAGTAGCCTTGGCGGAAGTTGAACTGGAGTTGCTCTTCTTGGAAGCCATTTAATTGTTCTTGAACTTTGGTGATTGAAAAGTTGAGATGAGAGGTAGAGATTGTCCCACTGGGCGTGCCAGAATTTGTAGACAATAATTAAATTGCGTTGCGAAAATAAAATCAAGACCGAAAAATATGGCAACAAACGTAGTATTTTAGTTTCGAATATTTGAGTGTTACAATCTCTATAAATCCTCTGATTCTACTTTTCAACGTTAAATAAAAAGAGATTTTGAACTTAATCTTTGAATATTATTTTATTTTAATCCAAGTGCTTGAGGCATGATCTTGGTCTTGACGTATTTTTTATTCCAAGGGCTTGCAGCTTGTTCTTGAATCTTCGTCTTGATCTTTTAATCCTTAGAACACTTGAATGCTTGTAGCTTTTAGGGAAATCCGCATCGTTTGATCCACGAGCTCCCTCTTGCTTCTTGTTATAACTTCTTGTGTCTTTTCTGGGTTACGGAGACCCCTATTTATAGTTGTGGAAGGGAGGAGTTGTGATAAGAACAAACTCTTTCCGACCAATCAAATCGAAGTGTGACATGACCACATTTGATTGGCCAGAACATGTCACTTGCACATGTGGCACAGTTTCATTGGCCTTTTAATGTGACTTGGCGTGCCTTGCCATTTTGACACGTGGCATGATCCCATTGGCTCTTCTGTTTGACTAGGCACGCCATGTCATTTGACACGTGGCACCAAACTAGGCCTCTAGGAAGATGGCATATTGGGCCTAATGAAGTGGGCTCATCATTTGTAACCCAACTAAATGGGCAAGCCCAATGGATTAAGACTTATTTATTTAATCCACATATGTTGGACTTATATAATTAATTTTGTTTTACGTAAAATACCTACTTCATACCTAGCCTTTAACCGTTGCACTCACCCAACGCTCTACTCCTCTTTTGATACATTTAATTCTATTTATTTGCTTTTCGTGCGCCATATGGATTCAAATATAGCGCCTTTTTAAATGAAGCTATACCTTAACGGGGGCAAACGGTCATTAAGGTATAACGCCTTTTAAAAGGGTGTTACATATAAATAGGTCACTATATTTTTTTCTACACATTTTAGTTCTTTGAATTCAAAAGAAGCACATAGGTTCCTAACTCTCCTTTTCAATGAAGGATATATATTTAAAATATGGGAAATAAACACCGGAAATTAATGGCTCAGTGTCGCAGTATGCCATAAGGAAGCTCAAAAATCGAAGCCGCAGAGCAGAGTGAAAAAAGAGAAAAAGATCACTAGATTCCGTTGAACTCAGTAAAAAAGCATGAAAAGAACTTGCAAAAAAGAAAGAAAAAAAGCCGTACAGTATATTATTGTAATTTTATAACATGAAAAGGAAATTTACTAATAAGACCCCAAAAACACCCTACCACCCACCAATCAATAAAAGTCCCTCTCTCTGAATATCTGCTGCTATATATAAGTATAGTTTTGGTGAAGTGAACAACGTCTCACTCTCACTTGCACACACTTTTACGTTATTTTTTCCCATTCCCTTTGACTACTGGTCTTACACCTTTCTCTCCTTTTTTCCATTTTCTGTGAGCTAAAAACCACTCACTCACTGAGTTACCCACTCTAAATTCAGACATACTTGTAATTTCCTGAAGATTTTAATCCCAAAATACTCTGTTTTGTAGCACAGATCTCTGAATGATGTCAACATAATTTGTTCTTTCTTTCTTTTGTTACTTCTTTTTTTTGAGCTAGGAGAAAAGTTCAATGGCGGAGACTACAGAAGGAAAACCAATGCCAGAGGCAGAGAAGAAGAAAGAGCAAAGCCTTCCATTTTACCAGTTATTCTCATTTGCTGATAAGTATGATTATCTTCTTATGATTTCTGGAAGTATTGGAGCTATTATTCATGGCTCTTCTATGCCTGTTTTCTTTCTCCTTTTTGGTGAAATGGTAAATGGTTTTGGCAAAAACCAAATGGATTTGCACAAAATGGTCCATGAAGTATCAAAGGTCAGTTTATCAAATTAATTTTTATTGTTAATTTAAGTATTTCTTTTTAACATGACCAATTAAATGGATCTGTTTTTTTTTTCGGTTACAAACTGCAGTATGCTCTGTATTTCGTGTATCTTGGGTTGATAGTTTGTGCATCATCCTACGCAGGTGAGCTCACTGATCTAATTTTTTTTCTTCATTTTTATGCATATGTTTAAGTTTAAAAAGTTTTATGGGTATTCTGAAACAAACTTTGCCTCGAATGAACACATTTTGTTTGTATACAAATAGTATTGATATTAAAAAGTTACAAGTGTTTGTATTTATGCTAAGTTACCCAGTTCACACTGGATCAGTAGGAGCTAAAGATTAGGTCTCATGCTTGCACGTGGTCCGTGGACCGTCTCTCTGTCTTTTATCTCTTTTAATTGTCAATTTTCCCATGTATTTTCTTTATTCTATATTATCCCTATCACATGTCTCTATCATAGATCTGTTACATCTGTGTTACAGTTAAAAAAAATTGTCATCCCCCCCTTTTTCTTTTGTTTTAACTGTTTGTGTTTTT
The DNA here is from genome assembly GCA_005239505.1 of Nicotiana paniculata. Taxonomy (NCBI): domain Eukaryota; kingdom Viridiplantae; phylum Streptophyta; class Magnoliopsida; order Solanales; family Solanaceae; genus Nicotiana; species Nicotiana paniculata. The sequence continues at coordinate 63,505 of ML350696.1, read as the reverse complement.
AAGCAAAGAATATTTTAATTTGCTATACAGAGATTGGTTGTTGGATGTATACTGGAGAAAGACAAGTAAGTGCACTAAGGAAGAAATATTTAGAGGCAGTGTTGAAACAGGACGTTGGGTTTTTTGACACAGATGCTAGAACAGGAGATATTGTTTTCAGCGTTTCAACGGATACTCTACTGGTCCAAGATGCTATCAGTGAGAAGGTCCTCTTTTCATTATTAATTTTCTCTGTGTTAATATTAATGTTTTTCATGCCCCACATTTTTTTTCTTCATTCAATGCCAATACTGTAGTACTAGTATTTAAGTAACATTTCAGAAGGGGCAACGGTGAAATCTAGTAGCATTCATAACTGTAAGGCTAAACAAGGAAATTTATGTACATATGAATTATGATATGTGCTCAGTCTTCATTCAAAGCGGGTCCCAGAAAACTATTCTTACATTTCCTTGGCTCAGCTTAGCAAAAACTTACTAGCATACGCCATTATTTTCTTGGTTTCTTTTGTTTTGTTTTGTTTTGGAATGCTTGTCTTTTTCTTCAGCTTTTCCTTATATTTGGTGATAATGCCAAATTAGTTTAACTGTATCTTTTTTTACTCTAATAATGATTATGAATAATAATTGATGTGAAACAACATTTGACGTGATAACTTTAGGTGGGTAATTTCATCCACTACCTTTCGACGTTCTTGGCCGGGTTGGTGGTTGGTTTCGTGTCAGCATGGAGGTTGGCTCTCCTTAGTGTGGCAGTCATTCCTGGAATTGCTTTTGCTGGGGGTCTTTACGCTTATACTCTCACTGGTCTTACCTCCAAAAGTAGAGAATCCTATGCCAATGCTGGTATCATCGCCGAGCAGGTAATTAATGATCGACGTGTTAGTGTATAGCAGTTAAACTCTTACACCGTGTTAGCTATAATAGTGGCTATTTTTCTTCAACTTCAATTTTAGTGAAAACAAAAGGGGTGACTCAACTTTAATTTTAGTGAAAAACTATCGGATGATTGACTTTTCGCTAATTTTGTTTTGGCTACTATGAAGCACTTTAAAACAGTAAAAAGTACTAGTGAAGATGAAATGATCCTTCTACATGTGACGGTGCAGCCATGATAGTTCACCATCTCTTTTTCAGTTTTTGAGTACCTTTGGCCACTGGATGTCCTTTTTTAGCATGCTGTTCTAATTATCAAAGCAAAATCTTTCTAAAGTGACTTTATGAAAGTTATCTTTCTGATGTGATCTAATTATGAAAGTTATCTTTATACTTTTACTTACCAAAATGTGTTTGTAAAACTACAAGTCTGTTTTTTGGTTGCAGAAGTTTTAATTAAAAATGTATAATATTGGTGTGTGTTTTTTGCCAGGATTTTTTGCACGAGAATTCCACAATTGATTTAGACTGCTTTATCAAAATTTAAATAAGATGACTTAGATTTGTTCTAGAAATAAAATAAACTTAACAGCCAAATCTTCTCGACTGCAGATTTTCGCATGTCACACAAAACAGATATACTTTTGATATCCTTTTCTATATCACTATCTTCAAAGTTTTTGATGTCTAATCCATTGCCAAAAATAGACATACCTTTGATACCCTCTTGGGCCTGCTATGATTGTTTGTTCTATAACTTGCACAAAATGCAAAGGCTGTTTTTCTTCAGCTTTTTAGTTCTTCTGGTTTATGACCTTTACACTGTCATTGCAGGCAATTGCACAAGTCAGAACAGTTTACTCTTACGTGGGCGAGAGCAAAGCCCTCAATTCATTTTCAGATGCAATTCAGAACACATTGAAGCTCGGATACAAGGCTGGCATGGCCAAAGGCTTGGGTTTGGGATGCACCTATGGAATAGCATGCATGTCGTGGGCACTTGTTTTCTGGTATGCTGGGGTTTTCATCAGGAATGGACAATCTGATGGCGGGAAGGCATTTACTGCTATTTTCTCAGCCATTGTTGGTGGCATGTAAGACCTTGAAGTACATTGTTTATAGTTATCACTTCCACTTTCATGTTATCTCAGTGCATGTAACCCGTTAATTGGTTGTTCAAACCTTGGCTTTTACAGGAGTTTGGGTCAGTCATTTTCCAATCTTGGTGCGTTTAGTAAAGGAAAAGCGGCTGGATACAAGTTAATGGAGATCATCAAGCAGAAACCTACCATTGTTCAGGATCTTGCAGATGGAAAGTGCTTGTCTGAGGTCAATGGGAACATTGAATTCAAAAATGTGACTTTCAGCTATCCTTCTAGACCTGATGTGATTATCTTCAGAGATTTCTGCATTTTCTTCCCTGCTGGAAAGACAGTTGCAGTCGTTGGTGGCAGTGGCTCAGGGAAAAGCACTGTTGTTTCGCTCATAGAAAGATTTTATGATCCTAACGAGGGTAATCTAAGATTTCTGCCTCTGTGAGGTTTGAACTTTTGTGGTTGTGGTTACCTGTTATTCAAAACCTAAAATATGGTTTTGATCGTGCAGGTCAAGTTTTGCTAGACAATGTGGACATAAAGACATTACAACTTAGATGGTTGAGAGATCAGATTGGCCTTGTGAATCAAGAACCTGCATTATTTGCTACTACCATACTTGAGAACATACTGTATGGAAAGCCTGATGCAACTATGGCTGAAGTTGAGGCTGCTACCTCTGCTGCCAATGCACATAGCTTTATTACCTTGCTTCCTAATGGATACAACACCCAGGTTAGTTAGTGTAAGCCTTATCGTTCAATTTCCTAGAGCATTGAACTTAATTGGGTTGTTGACGTAGATGGTTTGCACTTTCTCATAGAATAAAAATAAAAAAAACAAAAAAAACTGAAGTACTTGTTCCACCTGCACTGTATAGCACTTATACTGATGAAAATTCTGTGATACCAAATCCAGGTGGGAGAGCGCGGTGTCCAACTATCTGGCGGACAGAAACAGAGAATTGCAATTGCAAGAGCTATGTTAAAGAACCCAAAGATCCTCCTGCTTGATGAGGCCACTAGTGCTCTTGATGCTGGTTCAGAGAGCATTGTCCAGGAAGCTCTGGACCGTCTCATGGTTGGCCGGACTACTGTTGTTGTTGCTCACCGTCTCTCCACAATTAGAAATGTTGATTCAATTGCAGTTATACAGCAAGGGCAGGTAGTTGAGACTGGAACACATGAAGAGCTGATTGCCAAAGCTGGGGCTTATTCTTCTTTAATCAGATTCCAAGAAATGGTTGGGAACCGAGACTTCTCAAATCCATCTACTCGTCGTACCCGTTCATCTCGTTTAAGCAGTTCACTATCAACAAAGTCTCTAAGCCTTCGCTCTGGCAGTTTAAGGAATTTGAGCTATTCATACAGCACCGGTGCAGATGGACGTATTGAAATGATTTCTAATGCTGAAACAGAGAGGATAAATCCTGCACCGCAGGGCTATTTCTGCCGCCTTCTCAAACTAAATGCTCCCGAATGGCCTTATTCAATCATGGGAGCCGTAGGGTCTGTTCTCTCTGGTTTTATTGGTCCAACCTTTGCTATTGTGATGAGTAACATGATTGAGGTATTCTACTATAGAAATCCTGCAAGCATGGAAAGAAAGACAAAGGAATATGTCTTCATTTACATTGGGGCAGGCCTTTATGCTGTTGTAGCATATTTAATACAGCATTACTTCTTTAGTATTATGGGAGAAAATCTCACTACCAGGGTGCGGAGGATGATGTTGGCAGGTATTTTCTCTAATCCAGTTCAAATTTTTTTATCTTTTTAAGTTGTTTTTTTACCAAAGTTTTTTGCTTTAAACTTGTTCAGCAATTTTAAGGAATGAAGTGGGATGGTTCGATGAGGAGGAGAACAATTCAAGTCTACTTGCAGCTCGCTTAGCTACAGATGCTGCAGATGTTAAATCTGCCATAGCGGAAAGGATCTCCGTTATACTACAGAATATGACATCTCTTCTCACTTCATTTATAGTTGCATTTATAGTCGAATGGCGAGTCTCACTTCTCATCCTTGCCACATTTCCACTTCTAGTCTTGGCCAATTTTGCTCAGGTAAACAAAATAATCCCTTATTTCATTCAAACATTGCACCTAATTAGAAGTATTTGTTCCCATTGTCAAATACCGTTTTGGTCTTATTTAAGCAAGCATGTCAGATTCTATTAGTAGCATTTAAAGAAAATTGACTTTACAGCCCCTAAGAATCGCTGGAAATATTGTATTTTGGACCCTGAGCTTCTGAATCTTCATCAATGGTGTATTATCTAAGATTCTCCAGTAACCAAAGTTGGCATTGTGAAAAAATTTCAATGTTAGATTTGGTTTAAACTTGAAAAAAGAATTTTTGGAAGTTCATGTTGTGTCTGGGCATGCATTTTGTTTGAAAAAACTTTGAAATTTTGTGAGTGAATCAATTTTTGGGATTTGAAAAAAAAAAATTTGTTTCACAAACTAAACATGTTCCATGAACAAAAAAGATTACGAAAAAATGTACCTAAAATTTATGTGAACCTATTTAATTGAACACAAAGTTTAAGAAAAAATGAATTTTTTTGAAATTTGTAGTGCTAAACAAGTCAAAAAGGGGCCTATAGTATTTGTGTGGTTTTAAAAGCTTAGGACAAAATTATAAGTTTACGCTAAAATATTCCTTTTAGAAAAAAGTCATACTTTTTGAACGGACCAAAAAGAAAATAAGTATGGAGGGAGCAATAAAATTTGAAGTGGTTGCTTGGAATCCCGCTTCGCGTGTACTTTGTAAATAGCATAGGACAAGAAGAGTAAGTAGAACATGATACCATTCTGGTGGATTGCATGTGCTTCCTCCGATTCTGCTGCTTTAGTTCTTCGAGACTCACTTAAAAAGTACCCCATAATTAAAAGCTCACCAATTACTACTAATTGCAGTAAAAACTGTAAAGATTCTATTACTCCCCATCACCCATCAATACCAATGTCACTGAGCAACACTTTCTCTTTTTTTAAATCTAATTACTGTATTTCTTTTTTCTGGTCTAGGTAAATAAAAATAAAAAATACATCCAAAGAGTGAATGGCAGAGAAAAAATTGACAGGAGTGGGGATAGGTTAGATTGAATAATTGACTTTCTAGTCTCTTGGGTTACTAGATATTCATGCCAGAGTCTCAGAAGTAGCAGAGATTCTTTTACCCGTGATCATCTTGTATATTGACAAACTGGAGCCACCTTTTTTCTGTTCGTAATTTTATCATTTTACTGCTCATATGTGCATTTTTTATGAGAGAACTGTCAGAAATGCCAGTCATGTGCCTAGCTAGCTGAGTTTTTGAGTCACAGATCTTATACAGCGCAATAACTTAAATAGTGAGTATTTTTGTCCGTATGCTTGGCTTTTATTTCCTTTTCGTTTAACGATTTCCAAGCTTCCAAACATTAATAGTATGTCCCTAAACAAACCAAATGCTTCACCCTAGGTGAGAAAATAACAGTACTACTTCTAGAGCTAGTGTGTGTGAGTTATCACTTGAGACACCTAGAAGAAAAATGATTTCTCTTGGTTGAAACAGAGTTTCTGAATGTGGGGCCATTAGCATGTGAGATGAGAGCACAGTTTGTATTTGCATGGGTATAAAAAATTTTCTTGTCACCATTCTGCTTTCAGAATTACGTACTAGAATGCGTTCATATATAAGAAGTGTTCTAACAGTTAATTCCGTTATTTGCATGCATGATATAGCAACTATCATTGAAAGGATTTGCCGGAGACACAGCCAAAGCGCATGCAAAGACAAGCATGATTGCTGGAGAAGGAGTAAGCAATATTAGAACTGTAGCAGCTTTCAATGCTCAAGAAAAAATCATCTCTTTGTTCTCCCAAGAGCTTAGAGTTCCACAAATGCAAAGTCTTCGACGCAGCCAAATGTCAGGACTCTTATTTGGTATATCACAACTTGCTCTTTATGCTTCTGAGGCTCTGATTCTTTGGTATGGCGCGCACCTTGTTAGCAAAGGGGTCTCGACTTTCTCCAAGGTGATTAAGGTCTTTGTAGTCCTTGTGATAACGGCCAATTCAGTTGCTGAAACCGTCAGCCTAGCACCAGAGATTGTTAGGGGTGGCGAAGCTGTTGGTTCAGTATTTTCTATTCTTGATCGCTCAACCAGGGTCGACCCTGATGACACTGAAGCTGATCCAGTTGAATCAATTAGAGGGGATATTGAATTGCGCCATGTTGATTTTGCATATCCTTCACGACCGGATGTTTCTGTGTTCAAGGACTTCAATCTTAGGATTCGTGCTGGCCAAAGCCAAGCTCTTGTCGGGGCAAGTGGTTCAGGAAAGAGCTCCGTTATAGCCTTAATTGAAAGGTTCTATGATCCAACAGGTGGAAAAGTTATGATTGATGGGAAAGATATAAGGAGATTAAACTTGAAATCCCTTAGGCTTAAAATTGGGTTGGTGCAACAAGAGCCAGCTCTGTTTGCAGCTAGTATTTTTGAGAATATCGCCTACGGTAAAGAGGGTGCAACAGAAGCTGAAGTGGTTGAAGCGGCCCGAGCAGCAAATGTGCACACATTTGTTAGTGGTTTGCCTGAAGGTTACAAGACCCCAGTTGGTGAGAGAGGTGTTCAACTCTCGGGAGGACAGAAACAACGGATTGCAATTGCAAGGGCAGTTCTTAAAGATCCATCAATTCTCTTACTCGACGAGGCTACAAGTGCACTTGATGCTGAATCCGAATGTGTGTTACAAGAAGCACTCGAAAGGTTGATGAGAGGTCGAACCACTGTACTTGTGGCTCACCGATTATCAACAATTCGTCATGTGGACAGCATCGGGGTGGTGCAAGATGGTCGCATTGTTGAGCAAGGAAGTCATTCTGAGTTAATAAGCAGGCCAGAAGGTGCATATTCTAGACTATTGCAATTACAACATCACCGGATATGAAAATTTGAAGAATTTTAATTTCTTTTTTTCCTTTTTTATTTTTATTTTTATGGAAGCAAGTAGCATGGCCTAGTGTTTTGGGGGAGTGACAATGTTTGGGTCCTAGTAACTGTTGCTTTCATTTGCTTTTATTGATTATGATGATGATGCTGATAGTTGTAGATATGGGAATGTCACGGTCAATATTATATCATCGGAAAAGTCTCCAACTCTATTCCCTATGGAGAATATTATATGTTAAAATATTGTTATCCATGGAGCATTGAACTTTTCTGTATCTGGTTGGATTATTCATTAGCTGGGTTTCCCTTTCTTTCATCTTTTGTAGTATATGTTTTTCTAACACTGAAAAAGCAAAAGACCCACAACCTTTTTTTAACTTTCCAGCTCAACTTCCAACTTTTTCTCCAGCATGTGTTTGCTCTGGTGTTATTTGTTGTTTTAGATAAGCACCTTTTCTAGCCCTTATGATACAAGGAAAACAATTGGTTCTTATCTAACACATGCTTTGCTTGAAAAGAATTTGAAGTTTTGTGAGGGTAAAACTTCAAAAACTACTCTACACCTATTTTTGGGATTTCAAGATTTTATTCAAAATTTGCCAAAAATGGTTAAAATCTACAAACAAACAGATATTTGAAAGAAAAAAGAACTCCTAAATTTTATGGCCAAACGGGAGCTTAGTCTTGGAACCCAAGTTGCACCCAAGCTCTCGGCCTGAGGTCATGTCATGTCTGTCCGGAAGTTATGCATCTAGTGGATCAGGTGGGTAGTAATACTGATGTGCAAATCGTTGGTCCAACTTGAGTGTATGAGAGAAAAACTAGTCCCGACGAAAAATGAAGTGATGATTTCCGAGCAACATCTTCTCGTAGGTTCCCATTTTGTCAAGAATCTGGTTAGATATACAAAGTAGAACTTGAGACATATTCATTGGGTCCAGATAGATTGAATTATTGTTAATAAAACACAAGTAGGGGGAGAAGAACATGAAGTGCCAACATCAAATGACAGTAAATGAAGTTAAAGAAGAAGTATAAAAGAAGGCTGTTTGCTCACTTTGTGTTTCAAAGAAGTGACCCTACCATGTTTAGATCTACAGTAGTGTCACTCTGTGGCTAAAGTGAAAAAAGTCAGTGGCATGAAAGTGATAATTGCATTCACTAAAAGGAACTTTACAAGGACAACCCATATGCGTACCTTCTCTATGAATCTGTTGTAAGGAAACTCAAAAAAGGCTTCCAATCAGTGAATTTCTGTAGCTTCTAAATTATGAGTCTCTGTGTTTAGATTTTTAGACACCAAAGAAGAAAGCAGAAGACTTATGGGTTGAATTTGATGGCAGTAAAACCAGAGAGCAGTAATGAGAATCTCAGATTACTGTGTAGCACTGTAGAGGTTTGAATACTATGGACCCACTCCTTTTCAGCATGAATTATTAGCTACATCAAGTGAAGTTATTTGTGCCTCCACACTTTTAATGACTCGTCTTATGTATCATTTTCCGCATGATCCCTGACCTTATAATGTCTTTCATCTTGTGTGATTTTTTAACTTCCAACTTCTAGTCTCTAAATTTATGGTAAAATATAGATGATCAAATTGGAGTATACATAGGTAGCAGACCATGCGATTAGAGCTGTCAAAATGGGCCGGCCAATATAGCCTAGTGGCCTGGTATCAACCTATAGAATGCAATAGCGCAGACAAGCAAAATCTTTTATTTGAAGGGGCTCGCAAAATTCTGGTCCAACCCCGTTCTAACAAGCCTTGGGCTATCTTTGGGGGCTAGCACTTTAATAATATTTTTTTGCCTTGCATTCACCAATTTCAAATAGAAAATGAGGGTTTCTCATGGACTTTTTGCTATTCTATTCTTTCTTTCTGTTCAATTAATTGATTTTTCCATGTATGTTTGGCCTCACGGACCAGCCCAGAATTTAAATGTTTCAGATTTTAAATGGCTGAAACAATTCTAACCATATCCTATCTAGCCAATGGGTGGGATTGGGCTGGCTTCACGAGACAAATTCATTTTGAAGGCTCTAACTTTAGTTATTATATACATTTAAAATGTTTTCTAAAACATAAGTAACTATGATAGTAGTTACTATAATTGGAGTCAAGATAAATGGCCAGACGACCAAATTTAACCTGGCAACATACAGACAGATTGCTCTAACAGAAGAAAAGCAGAGTGGACGGATGAAAATTGAACAAAGTGCAGAAGGCGAATTGGATGCTAGTGTAGTTTGGACACTATAACGCAGAAGCATATAAATAATAAAGTCAGGGCTATTGCTAACTGGTATACAGTACAATTGAAAGAAAGACTCACTGTTTTTGTTTCTGTTATGGAGATAGAGTTAAGAGCCTACAAATTTTGACTGTTGGTCTGTTAGATAGGTTGCTCTTTTTCTTGAGAATCAGAAGAGGGGCCAAACCCAATTGCTTCTCCAGATCCGTATTCTTTTGTTCTCTTCTGCCTTTACTTTGCTACTTCTTTATCTTCTCCCAGTTAAAAAAATTAACGCACCTAACATACAGCACTAGCTACATAAAAAAAACTTACCCAGTATTCACATCAGAACCAATAAAATCATTTGGATATAATTTTTTCTCACCAATTAGTGGTCAAGTGATAACACTCTATATGCAAGATACTTGTATTGCACCCATTTGTTTGGTGCATCAACCTGGATCCGTATCCGGTATTTACCTTACATGAATGAAAGACAAGTATTAATAATACTCTATCGATGATTAAATGATAGTATGTACTTTCATGATGATTATGCGAAACTGTTTATATGGAAGACACTTGTATTATAATTCTCTTTTTTGGAGTAAATGCGTAATGTTTTTCATTTTTATAATTGTTATGGAGTAACTCTTTTACCTTGGAAACCAGATATAATTTCGATCTCCCCGCTCAAAATCGAGGAGCAAATCGTACAACTGAAATCAGGAACATTAAAAAGAGAGTTGGATGTGTATGGGTCAAAATCAGACCAAGGATTACATCGTCCAGAGTTGGTCGAGGAGAGTGATCTGGAAACCGTTAAGTATAGCATTGTCGTGGTCGGTCAGTAATCTCATGCGCTGAGTAGCTCGACAGCAGGTCGTGGTCGAGGTCGAGCAGCAGAGTTAGAAATAACGGCTAGTTTTATATTGGAATCTACAGAGGGAATATTCCGTTGAATATTCTTTTTGTTTGTATTTTAGGGTTCTTAGGGAATATCCCATATAAATAGAAAGAAGGAGGGGGAAAAAGGGATGTAAGATTCTCTGTGATAAGAACACTTGTAAAAAGATAAGCTCTCATATAAAATACAAGAATTACTTTTGACTAAGATTCATCCTGTTGGTGAACGATTCTATTGTTTTTTCCATCAGATCCAAGAAAGTGCACGATATTCTATCTTACTCGTGTCATTCATCATTGTCTGAGGAAGGAATCATTCACTCTCTTCAGTATTGGGTGAATCTTCCCCTCTATTTACATTTAGTGCCATTTAATGATATTTATTGCTTGTTCTTTCTACATTGTATAAAATCTGGTCACATTTATTACCCGCATTTCATTTCAAGTATACTGTATTTCATATAATTCATTATAGATCTAGAATCATTAGCTTTGATTATGATTGTTTCATCTTAATTAATCACTAATTAATTTAACCAAAGATTAACTCATTTTTGGTCAAAACAATTTGGCGTCGTCTGCGGGGACTTCCTAATCAAAATTTTAGTTTTCCTAGATCTAGAAAAAAAAGCAACAACAACACAACACAAAATCTCGTTTCTTTTTCTGCGTGCATAATCTAACATCGCAGGTAACAGAGAGGAAAGACTGAAAGCAGTGACAGGAATTACTGCTAACCTCCTAACACTATTAATGAGGTTACTGGAATGGACGAGGAGAACGTGACACCAAACGCTTCCCCTAGACGAAGTGACTCATTCCTTCTTCATGGCAGCGTCACAACCTCCCATGGAAAAGGGGCCTCTACGTCCGCAACATAAGAAGCACCACCAGCAGCGAAAAATCTACTAGAAGCATGGCTAACGAGTACGCTGACCAGCATACTCCACAAACCCGCCCAAAGGATGAATAGTGAAGATGTATGAGTCGACATCACATCAGCAACCGATGAGCAGCACGTCCTCCCCCTGTAACAGGTATCACTCACATTGTTAATGATGCAGGTAACGACACACTCACAACTATTCTAAGAAAAATGTAGGAGATGGAGAACGAGAACAAATCGCTCCGCGACCAAATGAAAGAGCACCAAGAAAGGGTAGACAAGATATCGGGCATCCCGAAGCTTTTACCAAAATGGGACGTCGGCCGGTTCGTGGAACAACCGTACAACGATGAGGCCGCACCGCATGCTATACCTAAAACATTCAAGATGGTGCCATACTTGAAGATATATGACAGCACAACGGACCCTGAGGATCACGTCACCCATTATGTCACTACAGTAAAAGGCAATGACCTTGCCCAAAGAGCAAGTATCATCCATATTGCTGAAAAAGTTTGGTGAAACCCTAACCAGAGGAGCATTGACGTGGTAATCATAATTGCCTGCGTGATCCATAGAAACACTTGAGGAAATGGCCGACAAGTTCGTCACCGCCCATGCCAGGGCAAGAAATCATAGGCGAGGGTAAACGATATATTCGTCATTAAACAGTCACCTGGAGAAGGACTCAGGGACTTCCTCGCCCGGTTCAACCGTGTTAAAATGACTCTTCCAAATGTATCGGAGGGAATTGCGGTAGCAACTTTCCAAAATGGGCTGAACCGAAGTGGTTCGCGGGGCGACCAGAAAATTATTGAGCCGAATCATGAAATACCCCCTACCACTTCAGACGAGATACATAATGCCTATTGTTCCGAGGTGAGGGTTGATGAGGACGACCTCAACGGACCAACCCAACAGTTGACCTCGGTCCAAATGGAGTCGAGGAAAGATCGAAGGCACGACAACAAAAGAGACCATGCAGGTCCGCGCCCCAACCAGGAAAGACACCAGCCATACGTCAGAACTGTTGTCGTACCACCCCCCGTCATGGAGATGGCCCATCCAGGCCACAGATAGGGACTCACCGAAATGAAAGAGGTATGCCTCAATTACTATCTGTTTCGCCTTCAGAAATAGTCTACGCCCTGGAGAAGCTCGACACATAGGTGAAATGTCCACAAAAAATAAAGTCCCAAAATTCCAGAAAGTCAAATGCCCTCAGCGAATTCCACCAGGAACGAGGCCACAAGAACGAGGACTGAATCACTTTAAGAAAAGAGTTCGTGAACATGCTCCATCAAAGGCATTTGAGAGAACTCATGAGCGACCGAGGAAGGGCGAACTTTGCTCGAGGACGCAAACAACATCAAGGCCCGCCGAAGCCACCCTCCCCAACCCACACCATCCAAATGATCATCAGTGGAGGCGACGAGGCGTCGATCAACAACGTAAAGTTCACAACCACCCATAAGCTGAAGCGATCAATCACCCATGAGCGATATGATGACCTTGAAGAAAGTATCATCTTCGACGAGTCAGATACCCACAGGTTGATCTTACCTCACTATGATGCCCTTGTTATTACTTTACGCATTTCAGATACAGATGTAAAACGAATTATGGTAGACGATGGAAGCGACACTTGAATTATCCAGCCTCGAGTTCTCACACAAATGAGTCTCAAAGATAGGATAGTGCCATTCTACATCACACTAACATGTTTTAACAATGCAATTGAGCGGACTTCCGGAGAAATCACACTACTCGTCCTGGCCGGTGGTATCACTCTGGAAACTACGTTCCACATTATGGATCAAGATACGGCGTACAACGCCATCATATGACGGCCTTGGATACACGCCATGAAGGCCACCCCATCCAGCTTATATCAGGTCGTTACGTTTCCCACCCCGTGGGGAGTATTCTTCATCCGCGACGAGCAACACATGACCCAAGAATGCTACCTCATCACCCAAGACTACACATACACTCAATATTTAAAGGCCAAATGCGCAGAAGCATAGCAATTAACAAGGTCGAGGTCAGACATCGACGAAGGGAAAGATGTCATCAAGAACCCCGAAGTCGTGGAGGCTAAGGGATCAACGGTGAAAGTCCTCGACCCCGTTCAGCTCGATAAAAGTGACCACAACAAAAAAGCCTATATTGGTCACAAACTCCAAGAACCAGGTAAATTCCATCAGTTTTTAGCTAACAATGCAGACTTGTTTGCCTTTTCTCATGCATACTTGCCGGGCATCCCGAAGGAAATAACAACACATAAATTGAATGTCTACCCATTCCACCCCCAGTGCGGCAGGTCAGAAGGAAATTCAATGCCGCGATTAATGATGTTGTCCGCGAAGAGGTGGAAAAATTACTTGAAAACAGCTCTATCAGGGAGTCAAAATACCCCCAATGGGTCACCAACGCGGTAATGGTGAAAAAGAAAAATGGGAAATGGTGGATGTGCGTAGACTTCACAGATCTAAACAAGCATGCCCGAAAGACTCATTCCCACTACCTCACATTGATCAGTTCATCAACACAACAACAGGTCACAAGTTTTTAAGTTTCCTGGATGCCTATTACGGATTATAACCAGATCCTCATGGAAGAAGAGGACTAGGAAAAAACTACTTTCATCACCCACCAAGGGACGTACTGCTACAGAGTTATGCCGCTCAGATTGAAATATGCAGGGGCGACATACCGGAGGCTGGTAACCAAAATGTTCAAAGAACAACTCGGAAAAACCATGAAAGTGTATATAGATGACATGTTGGTCAAGTCGAAAAGAAAGGAAGACCATATCGACCATTTGAAAGAAGCCTTTGACATACTCAGGCGGTACGACATGAAATTGAACCCCGAGAAATGCGCCTTCGGCGTAACCTCAGGAAAGTTCCTCGGATTTTTAGTATCGCAAAGAGGCATCGAGGTCAACCCCGACCAAATCAAGGTTATAGAGGGAATACCAGAAAACTTGACCAGCAAGAAACAAGTGCAGAAGCTGACCGGTCGTATAGCCGCCCTATCGAGGTTCATCTCACGATCCTCTGATAGATGACACAAATTCTTCAACGTGCTCAAAAAAGATAACGGACTATAATGGAATTCCGAGTGCGTCGACACCCTAAAAGAACTAAAGGCGTACCTATCTTCGCCCCCGCTGCTTGCTAAGGCGAAACCCGGAGAACGCCTCCTAATCTACCTAGTTGTGTCCAACGTTGCCGTAAGCGCAGTCCTGGTCCGAGAAAATAAAGGTACGCAATCTCCAATCTACTGCATTAGCAAGACCTTGGTCGATTCCGAAATGAGGTAACCCCACCCCGAGAAGCTAGCCCTAGCTTTGATCGTACCTTCACGAAGCTTAGACCTTATTTCCAATGCCACCCCATCTCAATGGTCACGACCTTTCCTCTTAGGAGTATCCTGCACAAACCCGAGATGTCGGGTAGGTTGGCCAAATGGGCCATTGAATTGAGCGAGCACAATATAATCTATTAGCCACGAATAGCGATAAAGTCGCAAGTACTTGCCTACTTCGTCGCCAACTTCAGTGCTGAAATAATGCCCGAGGTCGAAAGGGAAGTCGTTAGTACTTCCCCAAGATACATGACCTATGGATTTTGTACACCGATGGCACCTCTAACGCATCAGGATCTGGACTGGGACTCGTACTCGAAGTCCTGACAGGCGAGATAATTCGCCAGTCCATACGGTGCCCCGATATGACTAACAATGAGGCTGAGTATGAGGCCGTGATTGCAGGGTTAAAGTAGGTACTCAAGTACAGAGCACAACGAGTAGTTCTATGATGTAACTCACAACTCGTCGTCAATAAACTCACAGGGACTTTCCAAATCAAGGAACAAAGTCTACAAAAATATCAGGACGAGATCCGCAAATTTCTATCCGAATTCGACGAATGCCAGCTCGATCAAATACCTTGAACGCATAACATCGAGGTGGACGGTCTTGCCAAACTGGAGGTTGCCACTAAAAGCATAACCGAAAAATAAAATGTGGTTACTCTCCTTCACTCGTCTATCGATCAAATTGAGGTACACACTATTAACCTAACTTGGGACTGGCGCAATCGTATTGTCGCATACCTGCAGGACGACGTGCTTCCAGACGACAAAAAAAAGGCCAAAAAATTTCAAATGCAAGCATCCAGGTATAGCATCATCAACAACGACCTGTACAAAAGAACGTATGGCGGCCCTTTAGGAAAATGCTTAGGACCAAACCAGACACGACGCGTCCTAGAAGAGATCCATGAAGGTCACTGCGGGGCTCACACCGGAAATAGAGCCCTAGTCAGATGTCTTATACGAGCAGGCTACTATTGGCCCAAAATGAAAAAGGAAGCATCCAATTTTGTTAAAAAATGCGAACTATGCCCAAAGTACGCCCCCATGATCCAGCAAGCCGGTGAACACCTCCAATCAGTCACCTCGCCCTGGCCCTTCATCAAATGGGTAATGGATATCGTCGGCCCCCTTCCCGCAGGATGAGGTAATGTACGATTTCTTTTAGTTTTAACTGACTATTTTTCTAAATGAGTGGAAGAAGGTGCGTTCGCCCAAATACGCGAACAAGAAGTGATCGCCTTTATATGGAGGAACATCATATGCCGCTTCGGCATTCCCTAAGAGATCAGCTGTGACAACGGACCCCAATTCACATGAAAGAAGGTTGTCGAGTTCTTCAAAAAATGGCACATCAAAAGAATATTTTCCACGCCATATCACCCCGCAGGCAATAGACAAGCCGAATCCTCCAACAAGTCGATATTGAATATCATGAAAAAGAAGCTCGAAAGCGCTAAGGGACTGTGGCCAGAGTTGCTACCGAAAGTGCTATGAGCATACCACACTACTCCAAAGACAAGCACAGAGGAAACGTCGTACTCACTAGTCTATGGGACTGATGCGGTGATACCGGTCGAGGTCAGAGAACCGAGTCTAAGATATTCAAATGAGAGTGGTCCAAGCAACAATGAAAACAGAAAGCAAGACCTCGACGAGGCTGAAAAACGAAGAGACATGGATTACATAAGAATAGTAGCCCAAAAACAACAGGCAGAGCGGTAGTATAACAAAAAATCCAAGGCCAGGCCGCTCAAAGTCGGGGACTAGGTACTCAAAGCCAAAACACAGGCGAGCAAGGATCCACGGGAAGGCAAACTGGGGACCAATTGGGACGGCCCATACAAAATCATGGCGGCAGTAAGCAAAGGGTCGTTCCAACTAGAAACAATGGAGGGAAGATTACTACCAAACAATTGGAATGTCGCCCACCTTAAATACTTCAACTTCTAAGAACAGACGTCCTATGAGTCATACTCTTTTTCCCTCACATGAGTTTTGTCCCAATTGGGTTTTTATCGGGAAGGTTTTTAACGAGGAGATGAAGAGTTCATCTCAAAGTTAAGTATAAGTTCATCGCTCGACCTCTCAACAACTTCTCCAGGTCGACCAATGTAGGGACTAGATAGGCTGGGACTTCTCCAATGTATATATAGGCAGAATAAAAACATGTAAACTTCTCCAATGAATGTATAAGCAAAGAAAAGTATGCAAACACACGATGTTCACATGTCTCCACCAATTCTAAACGTTATCTAGAAACTCATATTCGACCTTGCTCGAACCCACACATATTCGACCTCGTTCGAATCAATAACGAGTACTATTCGACCTCGTTCGAATCGACTCATATTTGACCTCGTTCGAATCAATAACGAGTACTATTATACGTTGCTCGAATTCGCTCACATCGACCTTGTTTGAATCGATCACGAGCAACATTCGACCTCGTTCGAATTAACTATTATTTGACCTTGTTCGAATCAACTTACATTGGACCTCGCTCGAATCAACTCATGTTCAACCTCGTACGAATTAGTAAAGAATTATATTCGCTCACATCCGAACTCAACTCAAACTCAGCCCAACTTAAAGTCGAATTTACAAGTTAACTCTGTTTGAGTTAGTTGTGGCGACATGGGACTTCAACCAGATCTACTCAAAAAACGCACTCGACCATGAAAACAATTGTTGATACCCAATTTTTCCCTATATTGTTTTAAAAAATGCATATATATCTTCAAAACAATGCATGAGCATCAATTAATATTTTTCCATAATTTTCTGTATTTTAAAAGAATTTTTTTTAATTAAGTTATCCTATTATTTTATTATATAAATAATTACTAATTGTATCACAAACGATATTTTAATAATTTTATTTCTTAATTTTCATTATTTATATTTATGCTAAGCTTTAATTATTTCATGTATAGCCATACTTATATCTTCAGGTTATAATTGCAATAACTTTGCAATAATAGCCTATATGTGCATAATTACTTTATTTTATAAGAAAATGACCTTTTATAGTTTTATAATATTAAGTAATTATTTTAAATAATTTTTATGCATCAATAGCATTTTTATCATTTTATTAGCTATTTTTATAAATTATTTTATCAAGTTAATTGGGTATTTGACAAATAGCCTCTTTTTATTTTGATATTTTTCGAACCTGGCCCAAATTATTATCCCATCCCAATTACATTAACCCATAACCCATAA
This sequence comes from Nicotiana paniculata, assembly GCA_005239505.1. Lineage (NCBI taxonomy): Eukaryota > Viridiplantae > Streptophyta > Magnoliopsida > Solanales > Solanaceae > Nicotiana > Nicotiana paniculata. Next base: position 45,961 of record ML350696.1, on the reverse strand, counting down.
CCCTGATCCATACCCGCCCAATCCAGGTTCAATCCTGGCCGTTGATCTCAAAAGATCAACGGTCCAGGATTTACTTTCCATTTTTATTAACCAAACGACCCCAAACCTTAATCATTCTCTCAAAATAGCCGCCCCTAAATCCCTTCCTCCTCTCTTGTATCTCAACCTCCCCCTAACCCTAACCCGTCGTCACCTAAACCCCCTTCGATTCATGATTTATTCCTTCGATTCTAAGCCTTATCTGGCCTCCTATCTCTACTGGGTGTTCGACTTCCATGTTATCTGACGGTATCTCAAAGAGATTCGAACAGACTTGGTTTGAGTCCCTCTGTCTTTTGGTGAATCCATCTGTATTCACCCATTGTTTGTGAGTATTATCGTTTTTTTCGTGCTTTCATGGCTTCAAATTTCCGGTCTAAAACTCGATTTTTCTACCTCTGTTTATTTTTGTACAAACCTAACTATTTCTAGCCAAATAGGTTCAGTTCTCTTTAGATCTGAAGTGGTTGGAGTTTGTTTAATGGTTTTCCTTTAAGATTCTTTTTCTTTTTACCACTATTATCAACCGATTTCATTTTCCCCTAAAGCTAGGGCTTTGATTCTCAATAGGGTTTTTGCAAATGTTCTTAAAAAATGTTTAAGTGCTAAACTCCGGCCTTTCTCCTTTACTGTTCGACTAATTGCTTTGCTTGAGTTTTATCTCTGTGTTTCGATATGCTTAAGGTTTTTCATTATTCGATTATTTATCTCACTGGTCTTGCCCGTTCATTTTGGCTCTGTTAAGTTAACTAATTAATTGATTTACGTGCTTAATTAGGGTCTGAAATTGTGCTTCTTTTCAAATTTATATCGCTATGAAAGATTTTTTATTTATTCTTTCCTTATATGTGACTTATAATTGGTACTGCCTCCCTTAATTATGCTGCTGGCCTAATTTCTGGGTATTGATTACCTGAACTGACCTATAAAGGGTATTTAGATTTATTGCTTACCTTATTTAACTTTAATCCTACTTGCTAACTGATTTCGTATGAGATTCCCCCTAATTTAAGTGATATTTCCCCTGATTCTGTCTTATTAGTTGATTGGGTTTAGCCCTAATTAACTAGTTGATTGATTTGCATACCTTATTTGTGAACTCTTGATTTTCCTACCTTATTTGTTTTACTCTGCTGAATGATATATAAACCTTTCACCATTCTAATTTTTAAAAAACACACAGAAAACTCCTACATACACACCTATGCTTACAAGCACACACTTTTACTTGCATACTTACACTCACACAACTTAAGTTCTTTGATTTGCTGCACTGGACTCTTGGGATTCCAATTGTCTTCACCTTCTTGTTTGCTATCTCCTTAACTGTTATGCCTCAATTTCTGTTATAATGTTCTACTTTATATGCCATAGCAGTTTATTATAGACCTCAACATGCTTCTGTTTGATATCTGATTTCGGACCATCTCTTTCTCAACTACTATGCCTTAGTTCTTATTATCTTGTGCTGTTCCATGTGAGATATATGAATAGTGTGTTTCAAACCTCGATATGTTTCTATTTGACATATAGTTCCTGTTTATTTCTCTCTCAACTAGCATGCCTCAATTCCTGTCAACCTACTATGTTCTGTGTGCTTACCTTAGCATGTTTCCATCTGATCTGTGGTTTCTATTTACCTCTTTCTAGACTAATGTGCTTTGGTTCCTGTTCTATGTATTTGTTTGTTTAGATACTTCAACCTTCAACATGTTTTTGTTTAGTACATGCCTATATGGCCTCACCTAGTGGTAATTAATGAACTGAGTAATCTTCAGCAATGTTGTGTGATTCAACTATAAATTTTCCTATTCTGAACATGTTTAGATACTATAAATATGTGTAGCCAATCCTGTTGTTAGTTAAAAATGTCCATGCTCTTTGCAAATCACTTCAAGTACTAGTATGAATACTTAGTCTGAATAAGTGCTAATCTGTTTAAAACTATAGGGTTGTTTGTTGACCCAGTTCTATTTGCAACCATGTGGTCTGAACCTATTCACTTCTGAAAATCAAACTGCTTTTTCTAAAACTATCCCATACCCTCATATACTATTTTCAAACTTCTACTTAGTTATCTAGGGTCCTACTGCCCCCACTGTGAGCACTGCCTAGGGTCCATGAGACTCCTCCGAACTCTGACACACTGGGGCTGGTCTTCCAATCTTTTACAACTGTTTCTTTGAGAAAGGTGCTGGTGTGAGCCCTTGGGAACTTTGACACACCAGAAGGCCATTTTGTGTATTATGGATGGACACTTCTGGACATCAGACTTGCTTGCTTGAAGGACTGGCTTCTAGGTTGATGTTGGGCCTGCTAAGGTTCTCTACAATGCAATGAATAGCTTTGTGTAGTTCATTCATATTGGTATTTAATAATGTATTAATCCTTGTAAAAACAGATACAAGGTTATTAGTAAAAGCTGGGGAGGGATTATTATAAATCTTGTCAGGTTCGGGTAGAAATCATGCTTATAGGTTGTTGTGGTGATTCTTTATGTGCACGCCATTAGAAATCATGCCCATAGGATCTTGACTCGCCGTTTGAAATCTGAAGTTTCATACTTTGCATTCTAGAAATCCTGTTTATAGGTCGTTTATCAATTCTGCATCAAGAACCCATGTTTTATGTATATTTTCAAATTGCGATGTGCATTAGAGATCATGTATATAGGATCTTCTTTGCGTAACTTAACACACTTGCCTGGAAATTTGTTTAAAGTTCATGGTCACATAGATGTCATGCATATAGGAGATATAAAAGTCAATTTAGATATCACGCCTATATGGTGAAATCAGTTTTCAAACATAGAAAGCATGTCTATATGAGACAAATAAATCAGTTTCAGCACCTAGAAATCATGTCTATAGGAATTAATTAATTCTGTAAATTAGAAATCATGCCTATAGGAGTCGATTAATTCTGTAAACTAGAAAGCATGTCTATAGGAAATAAACAAATCAGTTTCAACACTTAGAAATCATGTCTATAGGAGTTAATAGTTGTAGATACCATGCCTATAGGATTCTGTTCTGGTTATCACTTAGGCAAACTTATAGGAATTCTGGAGCTAAAAAGAACTGTGATTTAGTACTGCCTGAAAGTTGCCCAGATTCAGAGTTTTTAACAAAATCAGTAGGCAAACTGATAGGTACCACTGCTCGCTTTGATAAGGCTGTTATATATTCTGTTTATGCTCATCTAGATATCCTCGCCTATAGGATCTTAAAATATTGTTTGTTTGAATAGCGCACTTGTTTTTGTTTACTTGTGGAGGTTAACATGAGCCCCATATTTGCTCTTTATGTGACAGTCCTACTTGAATTTTGTTTGTCGCTTAGTTTTCTCATTTTAAGCAACATAGGTGATTCTAGAACCACCTTAAATAGAGGTCCTAAACACCTCCGGGACCATAGGTAAGGGACGGGTAGTGCACACATAAGGCACAAGTTAGAAGCTACTAGAATGTTTTAAGTAACAACTGAAAGATAGTAATTGGGTAGTAAAAGAGATGATGACATGTGCGTTAATACTATGTGTAGCACCCCAACCTGGGGAAGTTGCCAAGTATTGCATAGAAATGATCTTATAGGCTAAAAAACTTAGGACCCCTCTAATTCTTCTTTTAATAGTTGTCTAAATTGCTATATTTTTCTTTAAAGACTAATTGGCTTAATTAAGTTCGGCCGGGACCCACCGTTGTGGTCCTCGAGGGTTGCCTAACACCTTCCCCTCAAGGTAATTTCGAGCCCTTACCCGATCTCTGGTGATGCAAACTAGTTTCATGAGTTATTTGCTCTAGGTTCCCTAATGCACCTTAATCCGTTAGGTGGCGAATCTTCAAATCCCATATCTCATCCTAAAAGGAAGGGAGTTGTATTAAAAATGTCGAAACCCCGGACCCCGCGATGGAAAAGGGGGGCGCGACAACAATCACGTGAAGAAAAATGATCGGCAAAAAAGTAGAAGACCCAAAAAACGTATAGCAAAAGGACACAGTCATTTCATTCCAAAAGATATATTACAAAGAGAAAGAAAGATGCCCACATACAAAAAAGAGAAGAAAAAGAGAAGACAAAAACTAAGTACAAAATATTACTCCACACCGTCCCCCCCTAGTCACCACCATCTGGATATTCATCATGGTACCAGGCGTCCTGCTTAATCCCGTCCAGCTCGTTTTCTCCGCCGTCTTCCCTCGGCGTAGCAGTGTCACAGGCACAGGCAACTCGGGCTTCACGCGCCTTAACACGAGCACCTTCATATTCGACCTCAGAGACCTTGTTATACGCCATCAAATCTCTAAATATATCCAATTGGTCCTCGACATGGATCCAATTCTCATATGAATCCCGTGGCACGTCAGGGAAAGAGGAAGTATTGGAGGAGGACGGCCGAGCCAACAACTGCACCTTCTCGGCATCCAGAGCGGCGACCTTATCATTCAGACCGGAGACCTCCCCCTCAAATCCACCAATCCGCTCATCGAGTCGGTAAGTGCGGCCGCATCAACCTCAGGCTCTCATTCAGACTGAAGAACACGGACAAGGTATCGTCGACCTTGCCCAGTTCTGTGGTTGCCTCAACCAACTCGTCGTTCAAGGCATTGAATTGGGTCGAGTTCTGATCAAGATTTGCACGCAGGGATGCCAATTTGGCTTGAATATATACGCACTCCGCCGCAACCCCCCGACTCAACTCGAGCTCGTCCTCTTTGGCCCTAAGTGACCCTTCGAGCTCACTGCACCTCCGAATAAACCTCACCAACTCTTCGTCCTTTTGTTTCAACTCGTCTCTAAGAGCTTGGAAGCTGTTATCAGTGCCGAGCAGGAGACTTAATGCACGATGATTAGAGCGGTACTTACGGTACTTCGACTCCATTCTCTTGCAAATAGCCCTTGTCCTCTCCTCTATGCAGGCGCACTCAATCTCCAAAATAAGGTTTTGAGAAAAAAAATAGGATAATAGAGTTAGTGAAAGTAGAGAAGAATAAGAAAAGACACAAAGATTAGAAGCCGGAATACTTACCTGAAGGGCTATCCCCGATATGCCCAAAGAAAGGGCGTCGTCATAAAGTGTATCCAATGTCTACGCCTCACCACGAGAACACATCGGACCCAAGTCAGGAACTACGCATTCCGAACGCTTTAACAAATCCAGGTCAAGAGGGATGACTATGCTACGGTTATCCCCATCCGTCCTCACCTCCACACAAGTGAATTCTTCTTTGAACATCCTAACCTCTTCTGGGTCGATATCAGAACCTGATTCATATCCATCCACGACTACATTCTTCCCTCTCACCTCGGCAGAAGACGGGACACCAGCATGCCCCGACGGTGATGGATCACTTGACGGCCCGACCTCAACCTCCACGGTCCTCTCATCTCTTCTCTCAACGACCTCAGGTGGGTCGACAATGTTCTCACTCTCCAAAGGGTGTTGGATCTCAACATCCAAAGTCACGCCACCCTCAGACACGATCGCGACCGGGACGGGACCACCCATTATTGACCCCTCGGTCCCCGTTACCTCGCTGCCGAAATCTAGCCTCCGCCTCTTTACCAACAGAGCTACTTCCTCTCCGCTGGGCGACGACTCGTCCACCAGGTGCAGATCGGGAGGAAGGGGAACCACCAGCAACGTAGTTTTTGTACGTCGACTAAGATCAGGAGGAACCAGGTCTGGGGAATAAGCCGCTGAGCGAGTAGGTTTGCCTATGACAATAGTAAGCAGTGACCCTTTCGAAACGCCCGGCTGGCAGAAGGAAGGGGTAGGGGATTTCTTCTTCGTCGAAGGCTTCCGACCTAATGCGACGACGATCGATTCAAATAAAAAATAGGAAGGGATATCATGACTGAAGCATAATCAATAAAGGCGAACCGAAGACTCACTAGTGGTAGAAGGCCTACGCCTGAACCTTTTGTGGAATGCCGACCACTTACGAAACCCCACCGTACAGGGAAAAATTCGGCTCACCCAATCTCGGATATCGGCAACCAACGAAGGAGACTCCCTTTCAGCTGCACAAAAGAAAAAGAGGATCAGTAAAATCGTCAGCGAAACTAAACGAAACAAAGTAAGAGAAGGGCTGATAAAGGTACTTACGAGAAAAATTCCACACTTCGGGGAATCCACTGGGATTCGCCACCACGTGCTCGATTTTGATGTAGAAGACATGTAAATTAAAGTGATGGTTGGCTCTGTCATCTTCATGACCAACCATTTGGTACCGAGATGGCAAATATGCAGCATCGTACCCTGAGGAAGTTTGGTGCGAAGAGGTGTAGCATGTGATGAAGTGAAACCTCGCGGTGGTCCAATTCGGCGTATTTTGCCAGCATTAGAAAAATATTGTAGATATATGGAGAGAGCTGGGTCGGGCAGACCTGGTAGTATCAGCATAACTCCTCCGCCAGTGGACGAAGAGGAAGAGAGTAGCTTACACTGAATGGGTACACGTAAAAGGCGCAATACCCCGATCGATGAACTTGTACCACGTTCCTACCGACCGGAACTAGGTTAATGTGGGCAGGAATTTTGTACTTGACCCTTAGCTTGGTTAAGCCGGCCTCGTCCAGTTCAGAAAGTACCGGGTCAAAAGAGAGTTGGGTGTGTATGGGTCAAAATTAGACCAAGGATTACGTCGTGCAGAGTTGAGCAATGAGAGTGACCTAGAAATCGTTAAGTATAACATGGTCATGGTCGGTTAGTAACCTCATGCGCTGAGTAGCTCGACAGCAGGTCGTGGTCGAGGTCGAGCAGTAGAGTTAGAAATAACGGGTAGTTTTATATTGGGATCCACAGGGGGAGTATTCCGTTGAATATTTTTTCTATTTATATTTTAGGGTTCTTAGGGAATACTCAATATAAATAGAAAGAAGGAGGTAAAAACAGGGATGTAAGATTCTCTATGATAAGAACACTTGTAAAAGGATAAGCTCTCATACAAGCCGGCCTCGTCCAGTTCAGAAAGTACCGGGTCAAAAGAGAGTTGGGTGTTATGGGTCAAAATTAGACCAAGGATTACGTCGTGCAGAGTTGAGCGAGGAGAGTGACCTAGAAATCGTTAAGTATAACATGGTCATGGTCGGTCAGTAATCTCATGCACTGAGTAGCTCGACAGCAGGTCGTGGTCGAGGTCGAGCAGTAGAGTTAGAAATAACGGGTAGTTTTATATTGGGATCCACAGGGGGAGTATTCCGTTGAATATTTTTTCTATTTATATTTTAGGGTTCTTAGGGAATACTCAATATAAATAGAAAGAAGGAGGTAAAAAAAGGGATGTAAGATTCTCTATGATAAGAACACTTGTAAAAGGATAAGCTCTCATACAAGCCGGCCTCGTCCAGTTCAGAAAGTACCGGGTCAAAAGAGAGTTGGGTGGTATGGGTCAAAATTAGACCAAGGATTACGTCGTGCAGAGTTGAGCGAGGAGAGTGACCTAGAAATCGTTAAGTATAACATGGTCATGGTCGGTCAGTAATCTCATGCGCTGAGTAGCTCGACAGCAGGTCGTGGTCGAGGTCGAGCAGTAGAGTTAGAAATAACGGGTAGTTTTATATTGGGATCCACAGGGGGAGTATTCCGTTGAATATTTTTTCTATTTATATTTTAGGGTTCTTAGGGAATACTCAATATAAATAGAAAGAAGGAGGTAAAAAAAGGGATGTAAGATTCTCTATGATAAGAACACTTGTAAAAGGATAAGCTCTCATACAAAATACAAATAACTACTTTTGACTAAGATTCATCCTGTTGGTGAACTATTTTATTGTCTTTTCCATCAGATCCAAGAAAGTGCACGATATTTTATCTTACTCGTGTCATTCATCATTGTCAGAGGAAGGAATCCTTCACCCTCTTTAATATTAAGTGAATCTTCCCCTTTATTTACATTTAGTGCCATTTAAAGATATTTATTGCTTGTTCTTTCTACATTGTATAAAATCTGGTAACATTTATTACCCGCATTTCATTTCAAGTATACTGTTATTCATATCATTCTTTATAGATCTAGAATCATTAGCTTTGATTAGGATTGTCCCATCTTAATTAATCCGTAATTAGTTTAACCAAAGATCAACTCATTTTTGTTCAAACAGGGTGAAATTAAAAAATAGATTTACAAGTGATAATTGAAAAATAGCCACAGTTTCAAAAGAAATCAAAATTTAGCTATGTATAGATAAATCTGAACGAAAATACTGTTCAAAATCGAAAAATAATATATTGGAGTTCCAATATAATATGTTGTTCCAGCATAATATGCTTGAAGTTGATATACAGGTGCTCCAATCTCTAGTATATTATGCTGGAACTTTCCGTGTGTTGATGTTCCAGCATAATATGCTGGAAGTTCATACACAGGTGCACCAATCTCCAGTATATTATGCTGGAACTTTCTGTATTGCAGCAAAATAGTGACAATTTTCACAGAGAGTTCGTAAACCAAAATGGCAATTTCCACTTCGATAGGCCGACTCCGAAGAAAATACTTGGGCAGGACTGGGGTTTGGTCTAGACTTTATGGCCTAAGGGCTTTAATTGAAACAGTATACTAATGGGCCCATACATTTTAAGCCCAATAATGTCCCACTTTACTATTTAATTCCACTTTATTTTACATCATGTCTTTGAATTTACGTAAGATTGGCCTTCTGCAAAAATAAACTGTAGGGGTTCCGTTTGAACATGCTTTCTCATTTTAGATATATTAGATAGTTCTGAAAAGATAAAATTATCAGAGAGCTTCTACTCTAGGGGATTAATAGGAACAATCAGAATCTTAAACGACCATTCTCCCATGTAATGATGATCAATTACGTATATCTTTTCTTTTATGATTATTGGGCTTTATAGGTGTTACATATTGGATTGGATTGGATTGTTTTTGGGCTTTATCAGTTTCTACTATTGGGCTTGCAGGAGAAATAAGGTAAAAAAAATGGCCTGGGTTGGTCACTTTTTAGATTGGTAATTATAAGATAGTCACGTAGTCAAATGTAACTGAAAAATAGTCATCTTTTAATGCGAAAATAAAATCTGGACAAAAATAATCTTAGCTAAACTAGAAAAAATCCAGTATAATACATTGGATTTTCGAACTTTTAGAAGTAAAATCCAGCACAATATGCTGGGGTCGAAACTCTCTATATGTGAACTCCAACACAAATGTTGGTATTTGAATTTTTATAAACCAGATTGCAACACAATGTGCTGGAGTTCCACAAAAAATCCCTAAAGTTCCTCTATTAACTCGTTGAACAGACCCATCAAAATACAATGATAAACCACCAAGACCAACAGATTAAGTGCTAAGACCATACAATAGCAGCGATTGCTTCTCAATCTGAGTCGTTGATAGTGCAGTTAATCTTTCTGTTAATTAATTTAATTGCATACAAAAAGTTATTTATGGAGAAGCTGTCTCTCTTCAAATCATGATCAATAAGCTGCCTCTCTGTAAATCTTTACCTCATTCCTTCTATTGGTGTAATATATAAGTTGACTTCCCAAATTACTTGTTATTCAGCTTCGAACCCCAGGACAATATGCTGGAGTTTTAAGTTAGATAAATTAATTTTTCTTCTAGAGCTTTAGTTTACAAAAATTGAATTTCTTGATATTGTCCTGGAGTTTTTGAATTATAAGAAGTGAACTCCATTATTATATATATCCTGGACTGTGTCCTAGAGTATAAAGAAGCGGGTAAACGCCTCTTTTTGAAGTTGAGGTATTTTTCTCCAAGTATTGTTTTCGGATAAAAAATAGCTAAATTTCAATTAGTTTTGAATGATGACTTATTTTTAATTAGCAATGGTAAATCTAGCTATTTATGAAATTTATCCAGAAATAAGTGACTGCACTTGGTCCAAAATATTAAGTTTATGCAGACTAGCAATTTGTAACAACTCGGAAAATCAGAAATCCACCCTAATTTCGTAGGCGGAAGCGGTGGTAGAACACGATTGTTCTTGATGTATTTATTTATCTTTTCCCTCCCTCATTACTCTATTTATATAGCAGTTAAAATCGATCTTTTTCTTGTTGTTCCTATTTATTTTTTGAGCAATTGATTTTGGAGAGTCGGGACAAGCGTAGATGCCCTCAAGCATAAGTTAAACCAAAATTAGTACTAACAAGTCATGTGAGGATTTAACGCTTCCTTGGAAAAGCACCTAATAAAAGCATATTTTTTACTATTATTTTATGTTTCTTCTCCAATAAAAACGTGATTTTTAGTAGAAGAGTGTTTCTCTTGTTCTTTTCTGAATCTAACTTACGTAGAATTTTCAATAAAACGAACATGCTTTGTTCTCGAGCGAAATGAAAGGGGAATTTTTTTGTTGACGGAGCTGTTTACACCTAACTACACTAATTATTATAATTAGTGAGTAGTCATAAATATGAGGCGCATATGTGCATTAATTATTGATGTTTAGCCTAAAGTATATATATTTTCATGTATATCGCCTCATATTTTACTTTTGTTTCGTGAGTTTTAGATGTTAATTTTGATGATTTGTATTAATTTGTAGTGTTTTTATGTGTAGGAATGATTTGGAAGCAATTGAGGACGAAACACGCGAAATTAGACCCAAAACGGACGAAACCAGGAAAATTGCGAAATTCGGTGCCACAGGCAAGGCTTGGCTCCACCTGAGGCAGAATACTTTTTCCAAGCAGCGCCCTGGTGGGCGCCCGGCGCTACCCAGGGCGCCGATGACGGGGATTTATCCTATTTCGACCGGGACTCGGTTAGTTCGATCCTAGACCTATCCAACACGTATAAAAGCAAATCTAAACTCAATTTTGAGGAGAGAACGTGACTTTTTGAGGAAAACACAAGCAAAGAGCCGCCGTGGAGGCCGGATTTCATCTTTTCTTCCACCAAACTTTGTAGTTTTTATGTTTCTTTGTATGATTTGTTGTTTGGCTACCATGTCTATGTGGAGCTAAACTTCACGTTCTAGGGTTATGGTTCTTTCATGAATATTGTTATTCGTATATTTGTTTTGATTTCTTAGTTTATCATATTGGTTTATTTATTCAATCCTACACTTAATTATTTGATTGCCTGATCACCAATTGAATACTATCTACGAATCTAGAGTTGAACTCGAAAGTGGGAATTCTAGATTGCATATAGGATTGAGTAGAGCAAGTTCTTGAACCTGGGCAAACGGATTCGCGGTTAGGATAGACATATACCTAATTGCCTTGCTTGGTTAATTTACATGAATTATAAATGCGTTCTTGTTGATTCTAACTCCATAGACATATAGGCGTTAGGTTAGCTTGAATAGGCGAGTAAGAACTCGACAGATTCTTATGAGCAATATTAACCATGTTAACCAATAAACCAGATAAATTAATTAGTTAATTCAATTGAAGAATACAATACGATTGTTAGATAGCCATAACCCTAGATCATTTTCATCGCATTGATAACATAAAAATCTGCTATCCTTTTATTCAGAGTTCATTATTTGTTTTCTTTATTTTAATTAGTTTAGAATAAAATATTATTAGGTTTAATTCTTTTTAGATAATGATAGTCTAATTTAGTTAATAGTTAATCAAAAGTCCTCGTGGGTTCGACATCCGACTTTTAGTCACTTTATTACTTGACGACCGCGTATAATTGCGTGTGCGTTTGGCCGCAACAAGTTTTTGGCACCGTTGCCGGGGACTTGGAAATTAGCTAGTTACTAGATTAGAAGTTTTATTTTTTTATTCTCTTTTTAAAAATATTTTATTTTTATAACTATTTAATTTTTTTCTCTTAGTGTGTTTCTAGTTCTCTCAGCATGACATATGCGGATGAAATATTCGGAGGTAAGGTTATTGAGGAAGACGCTTGGTTGACGGAAGACTTTTATGGCCCGTATTTTTGGGCTTGTCTTGGCCTGACCTCTTGGAGATATGAATTTGAATATGGGAGTAAGGGTTGGTATTGGGACGGATATTCTCGATTAGGGGAATCTGCGGAACGACGTTGTCTTCTAACAACGTTGGTGAATGACTGGTCTAAGGATAGAGTTGAACTTGCACAAGAAATTGACAGGGTTGGCTTGGATGTGCGTAACTTAGATGCAAATTTGAGTGAAAAGGTTGATGTGTGTAACGCCCAACAATTTAATAATGAGTTGTGTGAAGCTGAAAAAAAATCTTCTAGACCAAATTGAGGAGCTAAAACAAGAATACCAGTCACTAGTCCATGTTTTTCTTGAGGATGCTAATATTGAGAAGAGTGATATAGAGTCATATGAGGGAGTAGATAACATTACTTTGAGAGACTTGTGTGTGTGCACATATGAGGATGTAAAGAGTAATACAATTCTAGAGTTAGGGCGTATTGGTCTTCATTCCATACATTTTTCAACATTGTCTTTGGATGATGACATGGAAATCGAGTCATTTGAGCCTTTGGAGGAGCCAATGGATGAGGAACGAGGTGTTTACACTCTTGATTTTGTCGTGCTAGAGAGACAGAATTACATACCTCGTTCGAAGGCCAAGAAGTGTAAAATGCGATATTGGTTGTTTGGCCCAATTACAATTGTCCCACCACCCTGGGAGCATAACAGAAAATTTGATGCCAAATTAAGGGTACAATTCAGAAGTTCGAGATGGAGACAAAAAATGGTTCAAGTCGTGCCGCGACGTTAAATCAGGCGCTTGTTGGGAGGCAACCCAGATTTACTACTTTCTTTTATTTTTTATTTTATTTTATTTTAATTATTTTGTAGTATTTATTTTTGTTTTGTAGGATTATGAGCATAGGAAGCAAAGCCATTGGAAGAGTGCAAAAATGAGCTAGATGGTTGGAAATAAGTGTGGGGTGCCCGCACAAAAGACTATGCTTGGGAGAAGTCTGAGTACCCCGTGAGCTACTTGTGCTTCGGCCTTTGGCCTTTCAGGGAGTTTCTTGTCCACCCTCATTATTTTTTTGCTTTATTTGTGCATTGGGGATACTGCACTCATTTAAGTGGGGGTGGGAGAAATTCCTTTAGATCATTAGTAGTATTACATTAGTATGTTAATTTCTTATTTTGTAGGATAGTTAGGTAGTGTCCCTTGGTTTTTCTTTGGGCACCAGTTCTTTTCCAAGGGTGTAGCTCGAACCGGGTATTATAGTTAGTTTTTATTTTAATTTTTTTAGGAGTAGTTAGGAAGAAACTGAGTAACTTGGAAATACCCACTGACATGTTTGGTGCCGGCATATTAGGTATGACATAGATTCTGCTTCCCCCTGTATTGAGTTTGACATGTGATGCCTAAGAAAAATTAAATAGCTTATTTTGCGACGCTTTAGCTCAGTTACTTGACTTGTAAGCCACATAGTGAAATATTGCTTAATTTTCTCAATTATGTATGCTTGCTTGACTTGAGAATTGAACAAAACTGTTGTGATTGAGTCATGTGCAATGTGTGCGTGAGGTTTAGTTATCTTCTATGCTATCCAGTGTAGTCTAGAACTTGCCTCGTGTGTTAACTGAAGCGAAATTGTAAGTTATGCTAATCTAGGAGATGACGTAGGCATTTTCTTGCTTGTTCATGGATGTACTTGTCCACAAAAATAAAATTTTTCCATTGCTATCCCCTTTGATCCTTTTGACCTTTTCTTTGGTACCCACATTACAAGCTGTACCCCTATTTTTGTTCTTAAATTGAGATTTTTGCACCTTTACCTCCTAAGACACTCGTCGCTAAAAGAAGTAGGGTGAGATATTGGGGATTAGTTTTCAGTGGAGCCATGGAAGGGCCCTTTTGGTGCATTAAAATTGAAATCAAAAGCCACTAACCAATGAACTTTCATGTATGGAGAGAAAAATATTGTTGTAAAAGAAAGAAGAAGTATGTAGAAAAAGATACACACCTCCAGATTTTATTAATATGTGCTACTAGGAGTATAGAAGTGCTCAATTGAAAAAGAGCTATGTTGAATATCGGTTGTGGCAAGTGCATTGGTTGAGGAGAATATGTATTGAATTGTGAATGTAGTGTATTAAAGTGCTTAGGAGGGTAGCCACTATTCTTAAATATATCCTACCCGTCCCTTAGCCTGCATTACAACCTTAAAAGTCCTAATTGATCCTAGATTTGGCTAACTTAAATTAGTAGAGATCTACACTAAGGGTAAGCTTATGGTACGACCACGGGATGCATATGAATTCTTTGTGAGAGTGAGTGAAATTTTTGTTCAATTGTGTGATGTCCTTAAATTATGTTCAAAAGCATATTTGAATGTGTGGACTAGTTATATTCACTCTTTGTTGTTGGTGATCACATGATCTCATGAGCAATTGGTAATGTTGTAAACTTTCTTGTTGGGTAATTGCGTGAATTGAGAAAGCTTAGTGGTTACAAGTTGACTTTTGAGGTTTGGTGGGTGCAAATAGGTTGTTGGTATGAGTGATTAACTTGTTATACTTGGGCATGTTTAAAGAAAGGGAAGAATGTGAGTTTTTGTATGTTCATATTTGATTGCCGGTATCGATCATAGTCAAGTGGTGAAGTGTGTGGTTTAAAAGTAAAATACTCCTTCATGGTGAAATTTGTACATGTTGAAGGGTAGTAGATTGTCCCATTGCTCGAGGACGAGCAAGAGTCTAAGTGTGGGGTGTTGAGGTTTAGCCTAAAGTATATATATTTTTATGTATATCACCTCATATTTTACTTTTGTTTCGTGAGTTTTAGATGTTAATTTTGATGATTTGTATTAATTTGTAGTTTTTTTATGTGTAGGAATGATTTGGAAGCAATTAGGAACGATACACGCGAAATTAGAGCCAAAACGGACGAAACCGAGAAAATTACGAAATTCGGTGCCACAGGCAAGGCTTGGCTCCACCTGTGGCGCTGGAGGCAGAATACTTTTTCCAAGCAGCGCCCTGGTGGGCGCCCGATGCTACCCAGGGCGCCAATGACGGGAATTTATCCTATTTCGACCGGGACTCGGTTAGTTCGACCCTAGAGCTACCCAACACGTATAAAAGCAAGTCTAAACTCAATTTTGAGGAGAGGACGTGACTTTTTGAGGAAAACACAAACAAAGAGCCGCCGTGGAGGCCGTGTTTCATCTTTTCTTCCACAAACTTTGTAGTTTTTATGTTTCTTTGTATGATTTGTTATTTGGCTACCATGTCTATGTGGAGCTAAACTTCACGTTCTAGGGTTGTGGTTCTTTCATGACTATTTTTATTCGTATATTTATTTTGATTTCTTAGTTTATCATATTGGTTTATTTATTCAATCCTGCACTTAATTATTTGATTACTTGATCACCAATTGAATACTATCTACGAATCTAGAGTTGAACTCGAAAGTGAGAATTCTAGATTGCATATAGGATTGAGTGGAGCAAGTTCTTGAACCTGGGCATCGGGGAACGAATTCGCGGTTATGATAGACATATACCTAATTGCCTTGCTTGGTTAATTTACATGAATTATAAATGCGTTCTTGTTGATTCTAACTCCATAGACATATAGGCGTTAGGTTAGCTTGAATAGGCGAGTAAGAACTCGACAGATTCTTATGAGCAATATTAGCCATGTTAACCAATAAACCAGATAAATTAATTAGTTAATTCAATTGAAGAATACAATACGATTGTTAGATAGCCCATAACCCTAGATCGTTTTCATCGCATTGATAACATAAAAATCTGCTATCCTTTTGTTCAGAGTTCATTATTTGTTTTCTTTATTTTAATTAGTTTAGAATAAAATATTATTAGGTTTAATTCTTGTTTAGATAATGATAGTCTAATTTAGTTAATAGTTAATCACAAGTTCTCGTGAGTTCGACATCCGACTTTTAATCACTTTATTATTTGACGACCGCGTATACTTGCCTGCGCGTTTGGCCGCAACAATTATCTGTAAATTTACTTGATAACAATTAATAAAAAGACACACGTCATTTATTTTGTGTTGATGTAATCATAGAGTATGAGTATGTTTTTCCTTGAATGGAGGATGTATCGCCAGTGTATCACCGGAAAAGTACACAGTAATGTTAGATAATTTTTTTTTTTATATATATATTTATTATATATTAATTCTTTTTAATTTTTCGATGCATCTAAATTTTTTATATTTTGACACTTTAATAAAATTTTTGGCTCCACCATCGATCAAGCGCTTATGATTCTATGAACAAAGAATTATAATTGTAGCACGAAAGGATGGCCCCAATTTTAGCTGCTACCTTATCTATTTTAAACTGAGAAAGTTAGCCCATTAATTTTTAGCAGCTACCTTATCAATGTGAGCATATTTCACTAAAAACATATATATCAAGGAAAATAAAGAGGATGGTAACATATGACAGAGATATGAATTTTACATTTATCTAGGCACGTCACTAGGATTAGGGGTTATTTGTCCTTCTATCTATTGTTTTGTTCATCAAACTTGAGACTAAACTCATGTTTTTTTACCCGAGTCACCTGACATGCCAGAAAAACATAGAATCTTGCAACCAGACGTTATTCTGAAATGTGACATTCAATGGTCAAACACTAAATGTGACTAAAAATATACCAAATTCCAAGAATAAACCATTTATATTTATTAAAGGCTATTAAAAGAATAATAAGCAAGACATTATTTAATTATTAAGCTAATAAAAAATTATATGATAGTATAATAATATTAATAATAAATAATACAATCACTATAAGAAAAAGAAAAACAAATTGCGTAAAAAAAATGTGACGAATAAGACATATTTGACTTTTAGATAAAAGCAAAGTGATAGTAAGAAGATTGTTAAAATAATATGATCTAATGTAGTCAAACAAAACAGATCACAACATGATATGTTTAGTATTCTTTAATATTGACAGCAAAACAAAATGCAAGTACTAAAATCAAGGGTTTAAGTTTCTACAAATAAAAAAAAAAAAGGTTGTGCACCACGAGATTTGAACAATAATTTCATATCCTACTTCATAATTAATATCTAATGTTAAATAATTTTTATCTGAGAGGTTTATATTTTAAGGTTATTTGCACATGATTCAAACAACCTACGTCACAATTTAACATGATTTGTGCCCGCGATCGTGCGGGTACTAATACTAATATTATATTAAAAGGTGAGTGGTATGCATTGTGGTTAAGCCAAGTGACAAGTTTAAATGAAGCCACTTGACAATTTTAGGACAACATTAGTAATTAAAAATTATAAATGTAAACATAATTAATGAAAGTAGTTGAATAAATTTTATACATAATCTAAATAGATCTTAGACAAATCTAATCTATATGTTAATATTTGTATTTATACGTGTGTATATATATATATATAGCAATTTAATTAATTTTTTACCTCAATATTTCTAGCTAATATAGGAAAAAATTTAATAGTGGATCAATAAATTTTTTCCTATATTAGCTAGAAATATTGAGGTAAAAAATTAATTAAATTGCTATAATAAAACAAAATAAAAAAAAATATAGAAAGACGTAAATTGAGATAACCTATGACAATTTATACATTGGAGTAAGTTACAATATATAACAAAACTAAAATTAACTTAAGACATTAAAGATTTATTGACTTTGAGAAAAAAAAAATTCAAGTAGCAAAATAAGATCTTAAATAAAAAATATATATAAAGTATTTATAAGGTGAGAAATAATTAAATAATCAGTAAAAATATTTTATTAACAAGATTAATAAGGTCATATTAATATTGACAAATCGGAAAAATAAATATTTTTTTATTTATAAAAAAATATGATAAGAAAAATCACACTTTAGAATATGAAAAATAGAATTGAAGTTACTATTGAAATACTTTTATAGTTATTTGTATTGTATTATAATAGTAAAAAAATAAATAAAATTTAGTTAAGCTAATGAAAAAATAATGTAATAATATTAAGTATTGATTAATATAATAGCAAAACTGAGGAACAAAAAGAGAAAAAAATTAAAAAATTTCATCATACAAAAGAAGAAGCATAAAAGTTATTTAAATTTGAGATGGGAAAGTTTTGTGTAAGTATAATAAGAAATAGCATGCATGTGGATAAGGCCATATAACTAAAGTCAAATAGATAAAAAAGAGCAAAAATATTAAATAATATAAATAAATTAGAGATAATATGAGGATATTTATATTAGGAATTACTTTAGAAAATAAAATAAAGTAAGTATACAAACTCAAAAATATTATTAATAAATTAATATAATTTGAATTTTCAAGCAATAGTTTAAAAATAAAATACATATTTTATTTAATATCAAAAAATTAAATATTTGTCTATATTATATTTAAAAATTGTAGTGGATAAAAGTATTAAATAAAGTATAAAGCTAACAAAAAAATTGCATTAAAACGTGTTAATATTACATATTAGATAACATTATAGCAAAAGTAAGAAAAATAATTAAATTAAAACAAACAACATCAACAACAACAAACCCAATATGTTTCCACCAGGTGGGGTCTGGGGAGGGTAGTCTGTACGCAGACCTTACCCCTACCTAACAGGTAGAGAGGTTGTTTCCAATAGACCATCGGCTCAGGAAGGGTAATAAGAAGAAGAGGAAAGCAAGAAAAGAAGAAAGAGGGAAGAGAAAAGAAAAAGGGAGAGATAAAGAATAAGTAGTACCAAATAATAGCAACAGAGAATACAATAACTGAGGCGCACAAAACCACATAACGTAATAAAAATCTAAGAAAATGAAGGGGCATGCTGTCACGACCCGAAATCCCACCTCCAGGCCGTGATGGCGCCTAACGTTGCACTAGGCAAGACAACGTGTTAACTGAATTGATTTATTAAAAAGTGAAAGTACAAACACTGCCTAGATAATAGAGATAAAGTGCGGAAGCATTTACAAAATCTAAATAACAACAACTAATAACGAAGAAATCCCTTTAAGTACAAAATTCAGAAATGGAGTCACAACCTCACGAACCAGTCTAAGATTTGGCTAAAAACAACAATTTGAAATAAAATGATATATATGTCTGGAAACAGATAGATGAAAGATGAAAGATAGAAAATGACGCCGAGATCCACGAACGTCTGCGGAACTACCTCAGTGTCGTCTGAAATCGACTGAAGGACACCCCCGCTAACGATGTCCACTGGGTCCGGCTGCGTAATCTGCATAACATAAAGAAGTGCAGGTGTAGCATCAGTACAGCCGACCCCATGTACTGAGTAAGTGCCGAGCCTAACCTCGGCGAAGTAGTGACGAGGCTAGGACACGACAACAAATTGTACCTGTGCAGTTCAATAGTATAGCAGAAAATAAACAAGGAATACAGTTATGGGGAAGAACATGCTAGGGATAAAAAGGGGGCAACAATTGCTAAAACAGTAGAATCAAGTACTAACGGGAATGTAGTAGTAAAACAGGAAGTAACAACTCGAAACAAGTAAAATAGACAGGAGAAGGCACGACATGACCCCTCGTGCATAACCTCAAAATCACACGGCACGGAATGTCCCCTCGTGCATAAATAATAATGACTCGGCGCGGAATGTCTCCTCGTGCATAAATAATAATCACTCGGCACCGAATGTCTCCTCGTGCATAAATGATAATCACTCGGAACGGAATGTCCCCTCGTGCATAAATAAATATAAAAGCAACAATTGATATGAAAGATTGACAATACGACATTTCACGTGTACGGAAATAGTCAGCAAAATTCTATTGTCCCGGCAAGGGACTCAACTATAAGCAATCTCACTCAGAATTATAATGTCAACAGTAAAACCCTCGACCGAACATATAATCAATAACTTTCTACGTCATGAAATAACCTCAAGATACCACTTCCAAGGTTCCCAATAATTCACGGCACAGAGAATATCAAAGAACAATAAATATCTCATCAAAATTCGACTCACGGGCATGCTTGACCACAACATATAGGTACCCCTCACCTCACCTATACGTTGGACATGAATTATACATAGCAAATAAGACTCTATACCTATTCCCTCAAGCTAAGGTTAGGCCAAACACTTACCTCGGCTCCAAGAATTCAAGTCAAGCCTCAATCACGACCTTTCCTCTTGAATCCGACTCCGACTCCAAAACGATAATATCTAAACATAATTGACTTAATAACATCAATAATTATTCAATAACTCGGTCCCAAAGCCTAATTATACATTTCCCATAATTCTTCTAAAAATACCAAAATTCGACCCCGGGCTCGCTTGGTTCAAACTCGAGANAGAATCTAGTGATTGATGAAGGAAATTGGAAGAAATTAGAGTTAAGAACACTTACCTATGAAGCTATGGTGGAATGGTCTCCTAAGAATCGCCCAAGAAGAGTGGAGAAGAAGAAAATGGTGAAAGATATGAAAATCCCGTAATGGGTATTCTGTTTTAAGGCTTTAAAATGACTGGACGGAATAAGCCTATGCGATTGCGAAGAGAGGGCTGTGATCGCATAGAGGTCTGCTTTTAATGCACCGCGATCGCAAACAGGGGCCTGCGATCGCACAGCTCAAGGAACCCCTCCCCATGCGATCACGAACGAGTCTATGCGATCGCACATGGTACCTAGCCAGCCCCCACCCAGACCTCCTATATCCCTATGCGATCGGGGAGAGCTCTATGCGATCGCATAGAGGAAACTGACCTCCCCCTCACTTAAAGCTATGCGATCGCAGCTAACCCTACGCGATCGCATAGGACAAAGCATCAGACACCAACAACAACCTATTTACACCATATTTTTCAACCCTTTAGCACTCCGACACCTACCCGAAACTCACCCGAGCCCTCGGGGCTCAAAACCAAATATACACACGACTTCAAAATCATCCTACGAACTTATTCGAGTAATTAAACCACTAAAAACAATGAATTAAACTCAAAAATCCATAGAATTTCCTCAAACTTCATAAACTATAAAATTTTCCATTTTTGATCCGAAACACGTCAAACCAAGTCTGTTTCTTACCAAATTTTATAGATAACTCACATAACACATATTGAACCTGTTCCAGGCTCCGGAACCATAATACGGGCTCGACAACAGAGATCTCACATTAAAGTTCATTTTCAAAAGTCTTTATTATTTTCAGAAAACAATTTCCTTTAAAAAATTCATTTCTCGGACTTGGGACCTCGGAATTCGATTCTGAGCATACGTCCAGGTCCCATATTTTCCTATGGACCCTCCGGGACCGTCAAATCATGGGTCCGGGTCCTTTTACCAAAAATATTGACCAAAGTCAACTTTATTCACTTAATTATCATAAATTCAACTGTTTAAAACATTTCCACATAAAGGCTTCCCGGCTACGTGTCCGGGCTGTGCACGCATATCGAGGTGCTATTAACGGAGGCTGTCAGGGCCTCGGAACATAGTTTTTGCTAAATTTTCACAGGATGACCTTTTGGGTCATCATAATCTCCACCTCTAGAACAACCGTTCGTCCTCGAACGAACATAAAAAGGTACCTGAATCGGGGAAAAGGTGGGGATATCAGCTCCGCATATCGGATCGGACTCCCAACTAGCTGCCTCAACAGGATGACCTCTCCCCTGAATAGGAACTGAAGGATAACACTTTGATCTCAACCGTCGCACCTGCCGGTCTAATATGGCTACTGACTCCTCCTCATAAGACAATTCCTTGTCCAACTGGACACCACTGAAGTCAAGTACATGAGATGGATCCGCAATATACTTCCGGAGCATAGATACGTGAAATACCGGATGCACGACTGGTAAACTAGGTGGCAAGGAAAGTCTGTAGGTCACCTCTCCTACCTTATCCACAATCTCAAATGGACAAATGTACCTAGGGATCAACTTGACCTTCTTCCTGAACCTCATCACGCCCTTCATGGGCGACACCCGAAGAAATACCCGGTCTCCTATAATAAAAGCCAACTCTCGAACTCGGCGATCCGTATAACTCTTCTGCCTGGAATAAGCTGTACGAAGTCTATCCTGAGTGATCTTCACCTTGTCCAAGGCATCCTGGACTAACTCAGAACCCAACAATCTAGCCTCTCCCGGCTCAAACCATCCGACTAGAGACCAACACCGCCTACCATACAACGCCTCATATGGAGCCATATGAATACTCGACTGATAGCTTTTGTTGTAGGCAAACTCAGCTAAAGGCAAGAACTGCTCCCATGAACCACCAAAGTCAATGACACAAGCTCGCAACATATCCTCCAAAATCTGAATAGTACGCTCGGACTGTGCGTCCATCTGAGGATGAAATGCTGTGCTCAAATCAATCTGTGTGCCCAACTCTCGCTGAAATACTCTCCAGAAATGGGAGGTAAAATGAGTACCTCGGTCTGATATAATGGATATGGGTACACCATGCAGTCTAACAATCTCTCTCATATAGATCCTTGCTAAATTCTCTGCTAAATACGAAACTGATACTGGAATGAAGTGCGCTGACTTGGTCAGCCTATCCACAACGACCCATACTGCATCAAACATCCTCTGAGTCCGTGGGAGTCCAACTACAAAGTCCATGGTGATACGCTCCCACTTCCACTCGGGAAGCTGAATCTGCTGCATCAAACCACCGGGTCTCTGGTGCTCGTACTTAACCTGCTGACAGTTCAAGCACCGAGCTACATAAGCCACAATATCCCTCTTCATCCTCCACCACCAATAATGTTGCCGCAAGTCCTGGTACATCTTTGCGGCGCCCGGATGAATAGAATACCGAGAACTATGGGCCTCATGAAGTATCAACTCACGAATACTATCCACATCAGGTACACAAATACGACCATGCATCCTCGAAACTCCCTCACCATCAACCGTAACCTGCTTGGAATCTCTGTGCCTGACTTTATCTCTAAGAACACATAAATGGCGATCATCATACTGCCTGGCCCGAATATGATCATGCAATGAAGAACGGGCCACGGTATAGGCCAAAACACTTCCAGTCTCAGAAACCTCCAATATCATAAATCGGTTGGCTAAAGCTTGAACATCCAAAGCAAGGGCTCACTATCCGACTAATAAATAAGAAAGACTACCCATACTGGATGACTTCCGGCTCAAAGCATCGGCCACCACATTGGCCTTCCCCGGATGATAAAGAATGGCAATATCATAATCCTTCAGCAACTCTAACCATCTCCTCTGCCTCATGTTCAACTCCTTCTATTTGAACAGATACTGTAAGCTCTTATGATCCGTGAACACCTCACATGGCACACCATACAAATAATGCCTCCAAATCTTTAATGCATGCACAATCACTACTAACTCCAAGTCATGAACTGGATAGATCTTCTCATGAACCTTCAACTGACAAGAAGCATAGGCTATAACCTTTCCATCCTGCATCAACACTCCACCAAGCCCAACCCGTGAATCATCACAATACACGGTATACGGTCGTGAACCTGTGGGCAAAACTAATACTGGTGCCATGGTCAAGGTTGTCTTGAGCTTCTGAAAGCTCGCCTCACACTCCTCCGACCACCTGAACTGGGAACCTTTCTGAGTCAATCTGGTCATCGGGGCTGCAATGGGCGAAAAGCCCTCCACAAACTGGCGATAATAACCTGCTAAGCCCAAGAAACTCCGGATCTCGGTAGCTGAGGTGAGTCTAGGCCAATCTCTAACTGCTGAAATCTTCTTGGGATCCACCTGAACACCCTCTGATGATACCACATGGCCTAGAAATGCAACTGAACTCAACCAAAACTCACACTTGGAGAATTTGGCGTACAACTTACTTTCCCTCAGAGTCTGGAGGACGACTCTAAGGTGTTGTTCATGCTCCTCTCGACTGCAAGAGTA
This sequence comes from Nicotiana paniculata, assembly GCA_005239505.1. NCBI lineage: Eukaryota > Viridiplantae > Streptophyta > Magnoliopsida > Solanales > Solanaceae > Nicotiana > Nicotiana paniculata. The sequence goes on along the minus strand of ML350696.1, from coordinate 22,124 downwards.
TATCAATATATCATCAATGAAAACAATAACGAACGAGTCCAAATAAGACCCGAACACTCGGTTCATCAACTCCACAAAAGCAGCGGGGGCGTTTGTCAGCCAAATGACATCACCAAGAACTCATAATGCCCATACCGAGTACGAAAGGTTGTCTTAGGGACATCAGACTCCCTAATCCTCAGCTGATGGTAACCAGATCTCAAGTCAATCTTGGAAAACACTGAAGTACCCTGAAGCTGGTCGAATAAATCATCAATCCTCGTTAAAGGATACTTGTTCTTAATAGTAACCTTATTCAACTGCCGGTAGTCAATACACATCCTCATCGAGCCATTTTTCTTCTTGACAAACAACACTAGGGCACCCCACGGAGAAACATTGGGCCTAATAAAGCCTTTATCCAACAAATCCTGCAACTGATCCTTCAACTCCTTCAGATCTGGCGGGGCCATACGATACGGCGGAGTGGAAATAGGCTGGGTGCCCTGAGCTACCTCAATACAAAAATCAATATCCCTATCGGGTGGCATACCCGGGAGGTCAGCAGGGAATTCCTCTGGAAACTCAAGAACCACGGGCACAGACTCCAGGGAAGGAACCTCAGTGCTAGAATCACGAACATAGGCTAGATAGGCCAAACAACCATTCTCGACCATGCGCCGAGCCTACATATAAGAAATAACTCTACTAGAAGAATGAGTAGGAGTCCCTCTCCACTCCAAGCGAGGTACACCTGGCAAGGCCAAGGTCACTGTCTTGGCATGACAGTCCAGAATAGCATAATAGGGGATAACCAATCCATCCCCAATATAACATCAAAGTCAACCATATCAAGAAGCAAAAGATCAACCTGAATCTCCATACTACCAATAACTACTAGGCAAGCACGATAGACTCGATCTACCACTATAGAATCACCCACCGGTGTAGACACATGCACAACAGTACTCAAGGAATCACGGGACATACTCAAATAAGGGGCAAAATATGAAGACACATAGGAGAATGTAGAACCCGGATCAAATAACACCGAAGCCTCTCGGCTGCAAATGAAACCGTACCTGTAATAACTGCATCACAACCTCAGCATCAGGCCTGGCAGGAAAAGCATAACACCGAGGCTGAGCCCCTCCAACCTGAACATCACTAGGTCGACCAACTGCGTCCTAACCTCTACCTCTCGTGGAATGTCCTCCACCTCTATGAGTCTGACCTCCACCTCTGGCGCCACGACCACCACCCCTAGCTGGCTGAGGGGGTGGGGGTGCACCTGATGCGGGAACCATGGAACGAGAACCCTGACACGGAGACCCACCAGAACCTCAGGGGAAAAACCTGGAAATATGCCCCAAACCACCGCAAGAATAACAAGGCCTCTGCTGCTGTGGCTGCTGACTCTGGAACTGCCCCTGTCGACCCTGATAACCACCCTGGAAGCTTTGAAGCGGCGGTGCACTGATAGGTGCTGGTGGTGCACCGATATAAACTGGCGGTGCACTGTGAGCTACCTGAAGTACCCACTGATAGGGTCTGGAAGGATGACCTCTGCCGAAAGAATCCCAGCCTCCAGATGAGGCTCCACTGAATCGACCGAAGTGACAGGGCCTATTGTCAGTCCCCTGACCACCACCCTGTGACAAAATCATCTCAATCCTCATGGCCACATTGACCGCATCCTAGAATAAAATATCAGTACCTGACTCCTTGGACATCTGAAGCCTGATGGGCTGAGCCAAACCCTCAATAAACCTCCTGACTCTCACACGATCAGAGGGTAGTATCATATGCGCATGCCGATCTAGAGTGATGAACCTGGTCTCGTACTGAGTGACAGACATAGATCCCTGCTGGAGGCGCTCAAACTGCCTCCGAAGAACCTCCCTCTAAGTAACTAGAAGGAACTTCTCCAAGAATAATTCGGAGAACTAAGCCCAAGTCAACAGTGCAAACCCAGCTGGCCTGGTCAAGCAATAGTCTCTCCACCAAGTCTTGGCGAACCCGAAAGACGAAAAGTAGCAAAATCAACTCCATTGGACCCTATTATGCCCATGTTCTGAAGAAACTCATGTCAGTTGTCCAAATAATCCTGGGGATCCTCTGATGGTGCACCAGTAAATGTGAATAACTTGGTGAATCTATCCAATCTCCATAAAGCATCTGCTGACATAGTTGCTCCCTCAACTGCCAGTGCCACAATACCCGGCTGAGCCACTCCGGCCGTCTGAGGTGCCGGAGTCTAGAACTGAGGATCTAGATGCTCTGGTATGCGAGTGGCAGGAGTTTGGGTCCCTCCCCCAGCCTGAGCAATGGCTGGTGTAGTAGGAAGAAGACCGACTTGAGCCAAACTCTCCATGAGTCCCACTAAGTGGACTAGAGCATCTTGAAGCACCGGGGTGGCAATGAACCCCTCTGGGACCTGAGCTGGTCCAACTGGGACTATCTGAGTAGGAACCTCATCGGCAAAGTCTACCTGTGGGTCCTCTACTAAGGCTGCTGCTCTGGGCTGAGCCCTGCCCCTGCCTCGGCCTCTCGTACAGCCTCAGTCCCTCGTAGGAGTTGCAACAGGAGGATCAAACTGCTGATCAGTAGATGAGGAAGCACGTGTTATCGCCATCTTTGAGAGAATAGAATCGAAACTCAATTAGCATTTAGAATTCAAATCGCACAATAGAAAAGAAGAAAAGTGAATACCGATCCCTCAGACTCTACCATGTTTGTCCGTGAGTTGTGAGACCTAAGCAACCTAGTGCTCTGCTACCAACTTGTCACAACCCGAAATCCCACCTTCAGGCCGTGATGGCGCCTAACGTTGCACCCGCTAGGAAAGCTAACATGTTAACCGAATTGATTTATTAACAAGTGAAAGTAACAAACACTAACTAGATAATAGAGATAAAGTGCGGAAGCATTAACAAAATCTAAATAACAATAGCTAATAACGAAGAAATCCCTTTAAGTACAAAACTCATAATAGGAGTCATAACCTCACGAACCAGTCTAAGATTTGGCTAAAAACAACAGTTTGAAATAAAATGATATATCTTTCTGGAAACACATATATGATAGAATGAAAGATAGACAGTGATGCCGAGATCCACGAACTTCTGCGGAACTCCTCGGTGTCATCTAAAATAGACCGAAGGACACTCCCCCTAACGATGTCCACTGGGTCCGGCTGCGTAATCTGCACAACATAAAGAAACGTAGGTGTAGCATCAGTACAACCGATCCTATGTACTGAGTAAGTGCCGAGCCTAACCTTGGCGAAGTAGTGACGAGGTTAGGATACGACAACAAATTGCACATGTGCAGTTCAATAGTATAGAAGAAAATAAACAAGGAATACAATTATGGGGAAGAACATGCTAGGGATAAAAAGGCGGCAATAATTGCTAAAACAATAGAATCAAGTACTAACGGGAATGTAGTAGTAAAACATGAAGTAACAACTCGAAATAAGTAAAATAGACAGGAGAAGGCACGGCATGACCCCTCGTGCATAACCTCAAAATCACACGGCACGGAATGTCCCCTCGTGCATAAATAATAATGACTCGGCACGGAATGTCCCCTCGTGCATAAATAATCATCACTCGGCACGGAATGTCCCCTTGTGCATAAATAATAATCACTCGGCACGGAATGTCCCCTCGTGAATAAATAAATATAAAAGCAACAATTGATATGAAAGATTGACAATACGACATTTCAAGTGTACGGAAATAGTCAGCAAAATTCTATTGTCCCCGCAAGAGACTCAACTATAACCAATTTCACTCAGAATTATAATGTCAACAATAAAACCCTCGACCGAACACATAATCAATAACTTTCTACGTCATGAAATAACCTCAAGATACCACTTCCAAGGTTCCCAATAATTCATGACACAGAGAATATCAAAGAACAATAAATATCTCATCAAAATTCGACTCACGGGCATGCTTGACCACAACATATAGGTACCCGTTACCTCACCTATACATTGGAAATGAATTACACATAGCAAATAAGACTCTATACCTATTCTCTCAAGCTAAGGTTAGGCCAAACAATTACCTCGGCTCCAAGATTCAAGTCAAGTCACAATCACGGCATTTCCTCTTGAATCCGACTCCGACTCCGAAATGATAATATCTAGACATAATTGAATTAATAACATCAATAATTATTCAACAACTCAGTCCCAAAGCCTAATTATAAATTTCCCATAATTCTTCCAAAAATACCAAAATTCGACCCTGGGCACGCTTGGTCCAAACTCGAGGTTCGGACCAAAAACCGATAACCCATTCCCCCACGAACCCGAATATACAATTTGTTTTAAAATCCGACCCAAAAATGAGGTTGAATTCCCAAAATTTCCAAAAGCCCTAACTCTACCCAAAATCCCCAATTTCTACCTTTGATTTCATGTTTTTAGACCTAGAATATAGTGATTGATGAAGGAAAATGGAAGAAATTAGAGTTAAGAACACTTACCTATGAAGCTATGGTGGAATGGTCTCCTAAGAATCGCCCAAGAAGAGTGGAGAAGAATAAAATGGTGAAAGATATGAAAATCCCGTAATGGGTATTCTGTTTTAAGGTTTTAAAATGACTGGACAAAATAAGCCTATGCGATCGCGAAGAGAGGGCTGCGATCGCATAGATGTCTTCTTCTAACGCAGCGCTATCGCGAACAGGGGCCTGCGATCGCACATATCAAGGAACCCCTCCCCATGCGATCACGAACGAGTCTATGCGATCACACAGAGTACCTAGCCAGCCCCCCATCCGGACCTCCTATACCCCTATGCGATCCCGGACAGCTCTATGCGATCGCATAGAGGGAACTGACTCCCTCTCACTTAAAGCTATGCGATCGCATAGAGGAAACTGACTCCCCCTCACTTAAAGCTATGCGATCACAGCTAACCCTACACGATTGCATAGAACAAAGCATCAGACACCAACAACAACCTATTTACACCAGATTTTTCAACCCTTTAGTACCCCGACACCTACCTGAAACTCACCTGAGCCCTCGAGGCTCAAAACCCAATATACACACGACTTCAAAATCATCCTACAAACTTATTCGAGTAATTAATCCATCAAAATAACATAAAAAACAATGAATTAAACTCAAAAATCCATAGAATTTCCTCAAACTTCATAAACTATCAAATTTTCCATTTTTGATCCGAAAAACGTCAAACCAAGTCCGTTTCTTACAAAATTTTACACATAACTCACATAACACATATTGAACCTGTTTCGGGCTCCGGAACCATAATACGATCTCGATAACACATATCTCACATCAAAGTTCGTTTTCAAAAGTCTTTATTATTTTCAGAAAACAATTTCTTTAAAAAATTCATTTCTCGGACTTGGGACCTCGGAATTCGATTCCGGGCGTACGCCTAGGTCCCATATTTTCCTACGGACCCTCCAGGACCGTCAAATCATGGGTCCGGGTCCGTTTACCAAAAATATTGACTAAAGTCAATTTTATCCAATTAATTATCATAAATTCAACCGTTTAACACCTTTCCACATAAAGGCTTCCTGGTTACGTGCCCGGACTGTGCACACAAGTCGAGGTGAGATTAATGGAGGCTTTTGAGGCCTCGGAACACAGTTTTTACTAAATTTTCACAGGATAACCTTTTGGGTCATCACACATACGTGCTACTAAGACTATCGGTGAGAAACTAAAAACTAACCACTAACCTTCTACCTTAATAATCGTCCTCCACATCCTCCTATCAAGGGTCATGTCCTCAGTGAGCTGAAGTAGCGCCATGTTATGTCTATCACGTCTCCCCAGTACTTCTTAGGCCTACCCCCGACCTCTTCTCAAACTCGCCATGGCTAGGCTCTCACACCTCCTAACAGGAGCATCAATGCTTCTTCTCTTAACATGTACGAACCATCTCAGCCTCGACTCCCGCATCTTGTCCTCCACGGAGGCTACTCCCACTCTGTCTCAGATAACTTCATTCTTGATCTTATCTCTCCTGGTACACCCACACATCCATCTCAACATCTTCATCTCTGTTACTTTCATCTTCTGCACGTGGGAGTTCTTGACTAGCCAACACTCAACCCCATACAGCATAGCCGATCGAACCACCACTCTATAAAACTTACCCTTAAGTCTTGGCGGCGCATTCTTATCACATAAAACACCGGAAGCGAGCCTCCACTTCATCAATCTCCTTGTTAACTTGGATAATAGACCCGAGATGCTTAAAACTTGCTCTCTTGGGGATAACTTGAGCATCAAGCTTTACCTCTACGTTTGCTTCATGGGTCCCATCACAGAATTTTCACTCTAAGTATTCTGTTTTGGTTCTACTCACTTTGAAACCTTTAGACTCCAAGATCTGTCTCCAAACCTCCAACCTATATTAAATTAAAACAAACTATATTAAAAATAAAATTAAAAGATTAATCGAATTTAAGATTAGAAATTTATTAAAGTTATGATGAGAACACTTAAAATATGGATATGGCAACAAAATTGAAGTCTTGCTAGATAAGAAAAATAAAATTTGATACCAAATTAAATATTTAATATACTAAATAAATATCACATGTTAGTGATATTACAAATTAAAATTAAAAGCTACATTTGTGTCTCGAAACTAAAAGAGAAAGAAAATTTAATTGCACGTAATAAAAAAATAATTATAAAAAAATTCAATATATTTGAAATATTATAAAGGAAAATATGTATTAATTTTTAGAATAATTCAAAGTTATATTATTTTTTGTATAGGTCAACAAATTTGTGTAAAAGATTAACTAAAATTTCTTATTAGAGAAGAGAATGTATAAAGAGGAAAATAGAGATAGTGTGATGATATTTATATTTTAAATTAATTAAAATATATAAAGCAAATTATTAAATAATATTCAAAAATATTATTGATAGATATAAATGATCAAAGATTTTTGAGTACGAGGATAATAGTGTAAAATAAATTGATTTTTAAAAATAAAATTTTTTATATTTATTTATGATTATTAGTAGGGTAATAAGTAAGAAGGTAAGTCAATTTATAAGCTAATAAAATATCACATTTAGGTATAAAAATATTAATTAATAAATAATGCAATAACTATAAGCAAAGAATAAAAATAAATATGTCTAAAAATGTAGAAGGATAAAAGTTATTCGAATTTGAGATGAAAAATAAAGTGGTAGTGAGAATTTTGCTAAAATAATATGATTTAATATGCTCAAACAAGACAGATCATAACGTTATATGTTGAGTATTCTTTAACACTGACCATAAAAAAGATACAAGTGACAAAATCAAGATATTGAGTTTATTACAATATAGAAAAAAAATATGTTATCCACTATGAGATTTTGATAATGGTTTCATGTCCTCCTTCTTAATTAATATCCATATTTATTTATAATTTATATATAGAAGTATTATATTAAAAGTTGGCTAGTGAAGCATGTGGTTAAGCCAAGTGGCAAGCTAAAAAGAAGCCACGTGAAAATTTTAAGAAAATATTAATTATTTAAATTTTAAATGGAAACATAATTAATAAAAGTAGTGAATAAATCTTATACATGATCTAACTAGATCTTAGACAAATCTAATATATATATCTATATTTATATTTATATGTATATCTGTATCTATATCTATATATTGATTGATCCATAAATGTTTTTCTATATTAGCTAGAAATATGAAGGCAATAAATTAATTAAAAAACTGTAACAAAAAATAAAAATAAAAATATAGAAAGATGTAAATTTAGATAACCTACGACTATTTATACTTTGGAATAAGTTAAAATATAAAATGAAACTAATATTTACTTAAGATATTAAAGATTTATTGACTTTAAAAAATAAAAAAATAAAAAAGATTTTAAAAAATAAAAATAAATTAGAGATAATGATATTTGTAAATCATAAGTCTAGAAAATAGAGTAAAATACTATTTAAGTATTATTAACAAATTTAAATAATTTAATGTTTTGAGCAATATTTTCAAAACAAAATAGTATTTAATTTTGATTAAAAATTATATATTATCTATATAGTATTAAAGAATAGTAGTTGATAATAATAGTAAATAAATTTACAAGTTAATGAGCCACATAAAACGTAATAAGAGTATATATCACATAAAAAATAGCAAAATTAAAGAAAATTATTAAAAATTTACAATTAGAAATGAAAGGGAAAGACTATTTGAACTTGAGATTGGAAAGTTCTTAAAATTATGATAAGAACGCTCAAACTATATAATATATATATATAATTTATCTTATTATGTAGTAATTTTAATTAAAAGAAATTAAAATTTCATATTAAATACAAACAGGAAGAAGAATTCAATTTACATTATTTTTGAAAATAATAATTATTATAATTATTAGTAGATTTACGAGAGATAATAGATATAATGTGAAGATTTAAATTTATTTGATAAATTTAAGTAAATAAATATTATTCAAAAATATTATTGATAAATTTATTTGATTACTATATGATGTGTATGATTTTATTTTGTATATAATTGTTATATTTTTGTATACTATAATAAATAATAAAATAAGAACTATTATTTCTTAAAAGAATATGATATATTATATCACAATATTAGAAGATTAATATTTTGTCAAATTATCATTAATTATTATAATTAGTGAATAGTGATAAATATGAGGCGCAAATGTGCATTTATTATCTGTATATTTACTTGATAACAATTTATAAAAAGACACACGTCATTTATTTTGTGTTGATGTAATCATAGAGTATGAGTAGTTTTTTCCTTGAATGGAGGATGTATCGCCAGAGTTGTTTGACCAAAAAGTTTTGAGCCTTTTTGTTAAATTAATCAAATAAGGAGATAGAGGGTAAATCCTAACCAAAGAGAAATTAATTCTAGATTAGAGATCACCAACAGGAATAAACCAGCATAGTTAAACATAAAAGTCAGTTATAGTTACGATTGAATTCCATAATATAAGAAAAAGACGGTGTCGCACCCCTTTTCCCCTTTCGCGGAGTCCGGGTTTCGACATGCTTTGGGACAACTCGTTTCCTTTTGGGAAAGGAGTATGAAAATTGAAGAGTCGCCACCTAACAGATTTAAGGTGCGTTAGGGCACCTAATGCAAGTAACTCATGAAACCGGTTTACATTACCAGAGATTGAGTAAGGGCTTGAAATTACCTTGAGGGGAAGGTGTTAGGCACCCCGCGAGATCCACAACGACGGATTCCGGCCAAACTCATTTTTGGTGAATTAGTCATTAAGCAAGTAAAACAGTTTAAGCACACATATGGATTACAAAAAGAAAAAGAGAATTAATGGGTCCTAGGTTTATTAGCCTATAGGATCACTTTTGTGAAATACCCAGTAAACCTTCCTCAATTAGAGGGGTTACACGTGGCATTAGCGTACATGCCATCATATCCCTTACTACACAATTACCCTCCTCTTAGTGGTTATGTAAGAGATTCTAATTAAACGTACTCTATGCGTGCATTACCCGTCCATTTCTTATGGCCCTGGATGTGTTTTGGACCTCTAATTAAGACAGTTCTAGACTCTTCTAAAGTGCTTAAAAGGAGAAAATGTAAGCGACAATTTTAAACAAGTAGGACTGTCAGGTAAAGGAACAATTAAGGGGGCTCACATTTACCTCCACAAATAAGCAGTCAAATGCACGTCTCAAACAACAGTATTTCAGATACTTTAAGAGTCCTAAAGCAGAATATTTAGGTGAGCATGACAAACAGAATATATGCAGCATCTTGTTAAAGCAAAGCAGTGGAGACCTAATCAGTTTGCTTACTGATTTTAGGGGTTGCTGAATCTGGGTAGTTCACAAGTAATTAAACAAAGCACAGTTTTACCATTTTACAAGAGTTTGATTATCCTACAGGTTTGCGTAGGCGTGGATCTGAGATGTCCTATAAAGAGGATATCTAATTGTCAATCAGGGTCATAATAGACTAATAACTGATTTTAAACAAGCAATTCGTTCATTATGTTCTATAGGCATGTTGTCTAGGTGCTGAACATTACAAAACTGATTTTATATATTCATCTCTATAAACATGTTATCTAGGTGTTGGAACTCCTTTTAAACTTACTCTTATAGACATGGTTACTACTGATTTTATGCGATATAGGCACGGTATTTAACCGAGTGCAATAAAAGTCCTAAAGCATGGTTTCTAATGCACATGAGAGAATGGTCATGATTTTTAGACAGGGGTAATAGCACTCTAGTGACAGGATTCTTAAGCAGACATGATGTATGCAAAAGTTTAGAAGTTTTAGAACAAATGGTATGATGCCTATGAACATGTTTTCTAATGCATAAATGATCCTAAGAACATGATTCCTAATGCAAGCAAATAGTCATGAAAATCCCTCCCCGTTTTTACTAATATTCCCAATATCTGTTTACAAGAATTATTATTAAAGACCATAAATGAATTACAGAAATAAGTAATGCTATACTATAGGGAGCCTGGATTGGACCAAAGTGAACTTGGCAAACCAGGCCCTCAAACAATCCAAAGTACCATAACTCATAGTGTCCAATAAAGAGTATTCTGGTGTGTCAAAGTTCCCAAGGGCCTCAGGGACACCGGGCAATGCACACACCAAGACCCTTTTAAAGATAAGTCATTTTGTGCAGTCTGGAAGGGCCAACCCCAGTGTGCCAGAGTTCGAAGGAATCTCATGGGTTCCTAAGCAGTATACACACTGGAGGGGCAAGATCCTATGTATTCTAAGAGTAGGTGTGGGAGTGATTGAAAGAGTAGGAATAATTTTTAGAAAACATATCAGAAGAGAAACAAATTTAGAAGTGAAAATAGTTTGGGAGTGGAAATGGTTTAGAAGTGAAAACATATTAGGAGTGGAAACAACTTAGAAATATTTTAGAAAATGTTCATCAAACAACAACAAGTAGGAAACACAGTTACAAGGTTTTACACAAAACTCCATATTGCCCAGACTCAACTCAATTCATTAGTCAAACTTAGGTGAGTATATAGCATGCTGAGAACAAATAATTACACAAAAAGGGAACAGGGTTTGGGAACACGAGATACCTGAATCAAGAACATATAGAAACAGGGTGTTAGGGAATCATGCTAGTCAGTAGAAGCATAGGGCAGGTAGAGGTATAATATTTACCAGGACATGATGAGCTAGGATCTTAAACAGGGAACACCTAAGTTCATCAGTCATACATAACTATGGAAGTAAGTATACTGACTCAAGCAATAGACAAGGAAACATAGAAGTTTAATGTAAGAGCAATTATGCTAATCAATTCACAGAGAGGACAGGGTTTTAACTACACAGAATATATCATACCAATTGAAGTCAATTAGACAGAAAAATAGGAGTCTGAGACACCAAAGTAAGCATGCTGGCTTAAGGAAATAGACATGGAAGATTTAACCTTAAACACAGAAGTAAACATGTAGTAATAAACAAGAAAGACTAGAATTTGAACACAGAAGTAAACATGTTGATTAGAGTGAAACCTAAACAAGAGTAAACATGCTGATAACAGGAAGAGTGAAACTTAAACAGGAGTAAACATGTTGATTAAGGCAGTAACATGAAAATATAGAAGCTAAATACATAATAGTTAACTAGTACACAAGAGACGTGGGTTTAACAGAAGTACGACAACATATAGCACACAAATTTTAACTTCATAGTATAATGAACGATATTAGGAGTAGAAACATACCAGTTAAGGGACGCAAAACAGAAGGTAAAGTATCCAGGATTCAACAGTCTAGCCTTGACTTTCAGCCGGCTAGACAAGCAATGAACACAAGTAGCAAAGAGAGAGATGACAGTGAAGTTTTGTGTGTGTTTATGTTTGAACTGTTGTTCATGTGTGTTGAAGAATCAGTAATGAGAGTATATATAACACTTAGTAAGATAAAAAAATAGGGCAAGAATAAATTAAGAATTCATAAACAGGGTAACCCAAATAAATCAACCAATTAATTGGGGGATTTAATCAATCAATCATATGGAATATCTGGGAAAGACCCCTTAGGATATGAGAGTCAATTAACGGTACAAAATTAGGGCTTAAATAAGGCAGTAAATTAGTCCTATACCATATAGGAGTCAATAAAGCCCCTTAAGTCAGATTGATAATCCAAATAAGCAAATATTACTAATAAAAGTCACAATTAAGGAAATAGGTAAGAATCCCAGAAAATACTGATTTTAACAGGAAAAAATCGTTCGAAACCTAAATAGAATCAGTCAATGTAACTGGTTCACAGAATTAAACATACTAACGAGAAAAATGGAAGAAATAAATGTCACAAACAGAAAAAGTTAGGGTTTAGGCATACATACGAAAATCAATCAAACATATAAAGAAATAATTAGATTAAACACTTGAAAGTTAGAAAACCCTTTTGAAGAGACTCAGGATGAACCCTAATTTCAGAAAAGTAAATGTAATCGAAATAGTTAACCAAAACAGAAGATTTTTGAGGGAAAGTATCAAACAACACTCAAACCGTTTCAGATCTACAAAGATCTGAACAGATTCAAGTAGTCGTAGAACTAGGGTTTTTCAAAAAAACAACAGAGATGAGAGAAGCTTGGTCAAAAGCCATAGATTCGAACTAAATATAGGAGGAAATCGGTACTCACAAACGAGAATGGCACACGACAGGCCAGTAAACAAGTTTTAGGCAAGAATAGGTTGGATCTCCGTGAGATTTTCTCAAGGATCCATGTAATCGAATATCATAAACGGTTGGTAATGGTCGGAGAATACTCAGAATCTCCATAGATAGGAGCTTTTCGCCGGTGACAGTGATTAGAATTAGGGGTAGGTCGAGAGAGAATTGGAGAGGTTAGGGAAACCAATGACGGCGGAATGAGAGAATGAGGGGGGGGGGTAGAGTTGGTTTAGAGATTAATATGGTAAGGTTAATGTGGACCGTTGATCTAAAAGATCAATGACCACGGTTTGATGGGGGTTTGGGTCGGGTAGGTGCAGATTGGGCTTAAGGTGAATTGGGATGGTATTATTAAGGGTTTTGAGCTGGTATTTAAAGGGTTAGGTCCGAAAAGTTAAAGAAGTTAAAAGAGTTATTTGTTAAATACCCAATTAATCGATAAAAATAATTTATAATAATAATTAACAGATTATAAAAATGGTTTTCATGCATATAAATGTTTTAAAATAATTACTCAATATTTTAAAAATGCAACAAAACATTTTATGGTAAAGTAATGTAATAATGCATAGATGGGCTATAATTGCAAAGTTATTGCAATTATAATCCAAAAATGGTAAATATGGCCATTTGTGAAATAATTAGGCTTAGTGTTATTATAAATAGCAAAACTAAATCGTAAACTTTTTATAAAATTATTTGTCGTGCAGTTAATGATTATTTATATAATAAAATATTGGGATAAATTGATTAGAAATCCTCAAAAATGCAAAAATTATGGAAAAATATTATTGATGCTAATGCATGGTTTTGGAAGTATATATGCATTTTGAAAATATTATGGAGAAAAATTGGGTATCAACAGCTTCCCCTCTTTACCCGGGAAGGATGAAAGAGTTATCGGATAAAGATATGATGGCCAATTTTGACCGAGCGAGATAGTTTGAGAGATTTAGGCCACACTGTTGTTTGTGAGCTGCCTATGTATCCCTTATTTTACAGGAATCAGGCCGTGTGTAGTTCTGAATTCATCAGCGGAATATACCGAAGAAGTTACCACAAGGACAGACGCAAGATTTGGGATATATGAAAGGATTGCGGTCAAGTTTGAGATAGTATGAGGGAACTGGAGTGGGATTGATCCTGTTGGGGTAATGGTTGATCATCAGATCACCTGTAAGTAAAAATTTACTATGGGCATATATTTGTGCATGAATTTAAACATGATGCAAATTCCATTCAAACCATGAAAATCGTCTTTGGACGGTTGAGGATGACGTCCTTAGACCATGATGTCCTGGGCCATGAATTGTTCAGTGAGGGATTCGCAGGCCATGAGATGATGTTCTCGAGCCATAAAAATGGTGCCTCCGAACCATGACACCTTTGAATAATGATATGCAAATTTGAGAGATCCTTAGGCCATGACATGACGTCTTCCGGCTATGAGGATGGTTCCTTCAGACTATGATACCCTCGAAAAAATTGGAGATTTTTCATCCCATGATATGCAAAGACATGATGCTAGAAGCAAAAAGACATGGCTTAGTCTTGTATGAATTTGAGGGTAGAGCTTAGCCCGAAAGAAGAGAATAAGTAATGCCATAGAGACAATGCTTAGTCTCGTGCAAGGTGAAGGCAATGCTTGGCCTTATGCAAATATGGAGGCAGGGTTTAGCCTCATACAAATATGGAGGCAGGGTTTAGCCTCATACAAGATTCGGGGCAGGGCTTAGCCTTATGCATAATTGAAGGTAGTGCTTAGCCTTATGCAGAATTGAAGGCGGTGCTTAGCCTTATGCAAATATGGAGGTAGGTCTTAGCCTCATGCAATATTTGGGACAGGTCTAAGTCCCATGCAAAGAGAAGGCAATGCTTAGCCTTATGCAAATATGGAGGCAGGTCTTAGCCTCATGCAACACTTAGCCTTATGCAAATATGGAGGCATGGCTTAGCCTCATGCAAGATTGAGACAAAACTTAGTCTCATGCAAATAAAAGGCAATGCTTAGCCTTATGAAAATATGGAGTTAGGGATAAGCCTCATGCAATATTTGCGACAGGGCTTAGTCCCATGCAAAGAGAAAGCAATGCTTAGCCTTATGAAAATATGGAGGCAGGGCTTGGCCTAATGCAAGATTGAGACAGAGCTTAGTCTCACACAAAGATAACGCAACACTTAGCCTTATGCAAATATGGAGGCAGGGCATAGCCTCATCCAAGATTGAGACAGAGCTTAGTCACATGAAAATAAAAGGCAGTGCTTAGCCTTATGCAAATATGGATGCAGAGATTAGCCTCATGCAAGATTTGGGACATGGCTTAATCCCATGCAAAGAGAACAAATAGTAGCTGATAGCAGCGCATTTATTAGTTGGAAGTGGATTCGGTATCATTGTTGTTATGAAGGTTGTGATTTCGAGGCGTGCATATTCTTTGTTCTTGCATTCAAAGAAAAATAGTGAGTTCTGTAAGGGGGAGGTCGGTTCGTGCCTCCGTCGGCTTTCTTGACTTGCTTTGCTCAGTCTGAAGATCCTGTTCAAATTATTGGGGGTAGCATTTTCTAAATAGAGTTATTTCAAAAGCAAGCATGCGTAGTTTTCAAAGTCATAGTAAAAAAATATGGTTTTTAGAAAATTGGATAGATGAGCCAGTGACCGTGACACGATCCGAGACATTGCGACTTCTCCCGCCATAGAATTTTGAGGGTCCTCCTCAAAATTCTGCCCCAGTTAGACGGACAAACATTTTTGACTGCTGTATATGCTGTGATCGGCTGAACTAGCTTCAGAATTTTGAGGGTCCCTCAAAATTCTGCCCCAGTGTCTGATGGTGGGGAAAATAAATTTTTTATTGAATTATGACTGAACCCACATGGCTGCCTACATATCCCCTCTTAAACAGGAATCAGGTCGAGCGTAGTTCAATTACATCATATGCAAAAAACATAAATAGTTACACATAATATCGCTTGACTGCATCTGAATTGATTAGTTTTGGCCATACTTCTCCGTCCATTTATGCGAGTATGAGGGCTCCCCATGTCAATACTATGTGAACTATGTAAGGACCTTGCCAGTTGGGAGAGAATTTCCCTTTGGCTTCATTCTGATGCGAAAAGATCTTTTTCAACACCAGCTACCCTAGTGTGAACTGTCTCGGCTTGACTCTCTTGTTAAAGGCTCTGGACATCCTGTTCTGATAAAGTTGTCCGTGACATACCACATTCATCCTTTTTCCGTCTATGAGGGCTAGTGGCTCATAACGGCTCTTTATCCATTCTGTGTCACTGAACTCAGCTTCTTGTATGATTCTCAAGGAAGGAATTTCTATTTCGTCGGGAATAACAAATCAGTACCATAAACCAGCAAATAGGGTGTTGCCCCAGTTGATGTGCGGACTGTGGTACGGTATCCCTGTAAGGCGAATGGTAGTTTCTCGTGCCACTGTTTGTGATTACCAATTTCCTTAGTATCTTCTTGATATTTTGTTTGGCGGCTTCTACGACTCCATTCATTTGAGGTATGTATGCTGTGGAATTCTTGTGCTTGATTTTGAAAGTCTCGCACATGGCTTTCATCATATCACTATTGAGATTGGCGGCATTGTCAGTGATGATGGATTCTAGAACTACGAACCGACAAACAATCCGGTCGCGAACAAAATTTGCCACAACCTTCTTAGTCACTGCTTTGTAAGATGCTTCTTCGACCCACTTGGTGAAGTAATCAATAGCTACCAAGATGAACCGATGCCCATTTGAGGCGGTGGGCTCGATTGGACCAATGACATCCATTCCCCAGGCGGCGAATGGCCAAGGTGAGTTTGTTGCATTGATCTCATTCAGTGGCACTTTTATCATATCTTCATGCAATTGACATTGGTAGTATTTTTGAACATATCAGATGAAATCTGTCTCCATGGCCATCTAGAAATAGTCGACCCTGAGTATCTTCTTGGCCAAGACAAAGCCATTCATATGCGGGCCGCAGGTTCCGACATGTATCTCTTCTAGCAACTTAGAAGATTCTTTCACGCTGAGACACCTCAATAATCCCAAATCAGGAGTTCTTCTATATAGGGTTCCTCCGCTGTGGAAGAAATTGTTGGACAATCTCCAAAGCGTACGTTTCTAAGTATGGTTTGCATGCTCTGAGTATTCTCCTTTTGTCAGATACCTTTTGATGTCGTGGAACCAAAGCTTCCCATCTGTTTCTTCTTCAACATGAGCACAATATGTCGGTTGACTATGGATTCTTACTGGGATAAGATCAATGAAGTTCTTGTCCGGATGCTGTATCATTGATGACAAAGTGGCCAACGCATCGTCAAACTTATTCTGAATTCTGGGAACATGTCAAAACTCTATCTTTGTGAACCTTTTCCTCAATTCCTGCACATGGTGAAAATATGGTAATATCTTGGAATTGTTGGTTGCCCATTCTCCTTGTATCTGGTGCACAAGCAAATCTGAATCACCGATCACCAGCAGCTCGTGAATGTTCATGTCAATGGCCATGTTGAGTCCTAATATGCAAGCCTCATATTCCTCCATGTTGTTAGTGCAGGGAAATATGAGTTTTGCAGATATCGGATAATGTTGACCAGTTTTCGATACCAAAACGGCTCCAATGCTGACTCTTTTGAAATTCGCCACTCCGTCAAAGAACATTCTCCAACCGTCATAGGATTCAACAATGTCTTCTCCCATGAATAGTACCTCTTCATTAGGAAAATACGTTTTTAGGGGTTCGTATTCTCCTTCCATAGGGTTTTCAGCAAGATGATCTGCCAATGCCTGTCCTTTGACTATTTTCTGAGTTACATAAACAATGCCGAACTCGCTCAACAAGATTTTCCACTTAGCCAGCTTGCCAGTGGACATAGGTTTTTGAAAGGTATACTTCAAAGGATCCATTCTCGATATGAGGTATGTCGTATAGGCACAGAAGTAATGCCTCAGCTTCTGAGCTATCCGGGTTAAAGCGCAACAGGTATGTTCCATCAAAGAGTACCGTGCCTCATGGAGGGTAAACTTCTTACTCAGGTAGTAGATGGCCTGTTGTTTTCTCCCTGTCTCATCGTGCTGCCCCAGAACGCAGCCGAAAGCTCCATCTAGTACTGCAAGGTAGAGTAGCAATGGTTTACTTGGATTAAGCGAGACCAAGACTGGCGGTGTTGATAAGTACTCCTTGATCTTGTCAAAATCTTTTTGACAATCTTCGGTCCAACTAGTTTCCGCATCCTTCTTCAACATCTTGAAAATTGGCTCACATGTAATTGTGGATTGGGCTATGAATCGGCTGATGTAGTTTAGACTTCCCAGAAAACTCATTACATCCTTCTTACTCTTTGGCGGTGGTAGCTCTTGGATGGCTTTGACTTTTGATAGATCCAATTCTATCCCTCAGCGACTGACGATGAATCCCAATAACTTTCCGGCAGGAATCCCAAATGCACATTTTGCGGGGTTTAACTTCAGGTTGTACTTTCGCAGTCTGTCAAAGAATTTCCTCAAGTCTGTTATATGATCTGTGGCCTTCTTGGATTTAATGATGACATCGTCCACATACACCTCAATCTCTTTATGAATCATTTCATGAAAGATAGTAGTCATGGCCCTCATATAAGTGGACCCAACGTTCTTTAGGCCGAACGACATCATCTTGTAACAGTACACCCCCCAGGGTGTAATGAAAGCGGTTTTCTCAGTGTCCTCCTCGTCCATCCAAATCTGATGGTAACCGGCGGAACAATCTACAAAGGGCTGGAGTTCATGTCTGGCATAACTATCGATTAAGATGTGTATGTTTGGAAGTGGGAAATCATCCTTTGGGCTGGCTTTGTTGAGATACCGATAATCAACATATATTCTAACCTTCCCATCCTTCTTCGGCACTGGCACGATGTTGGCTAACCAGGTTGGGTATTCCACTACCCTGAGGATCTTGGCCTTAATTTTCTTAATAACTTCCTCTTTCATTTTTGGATCATATCAGGCTTGAATTTCCTGAGTTTCTGCTTCATTGTTAGACACATTGGGTTTGTGGGAAACTTATGGGCCACAATAGATGTACTTAATCCGGTCATGTCTTCGTACGACCATGAGAAGATGTCCTCATACTCTTTCAAGAACTGTGTGTACTCTTCTTTTTCTGACGACGACAAGTGAATGCTAATGCGGGTCTCCTTGATAGTTTCAGAATCTCCTAAGTTTATTATTTTAGTCTCGTCCAGGTTGGACTTAGGCTTGTTCTCAAAGTCCTCCACTTCTTTGACAATTTCCTTAGGTATGACATCATCTTCTTCTGAATCACTATCCTTTGCTTTGCCTCATTACACGTCAAAGTTGCCGGTTCATCGAGATAGGAAATAGTAATGTTGTATAGATAAAGATATGAGAGAGAAGTGGTAATGGTAATCATTAATTCATTGAAAGTGTCAAACAAATGCGGTTTTCAATAACTAAAACACCGTTTTGGAATATTGGAAATATTATTTTAAACAAAATGCAAAAAGTGAAATCATCATTCAAAAAAATAAAATAAGGTTGTTCAGCCTTGCTACCCCGGGACTCATCGGGCCCTGGATGGTCCGACAGTCCAATTCTTGAGGAATGATCCTCTTTCCACAACTCTGATGGTAAGTCCTTCCTCTTCCTCCTCCTCAAAAATTACACAGCAATCCATGTCATCATCTTCCAGGAACATGTTCCTCAAGGCGGCCAATGCTTCTTCCTCCTTTGATCCCCATATGATGTCGGTCTGTTGGAAAGTCCGACTCAGGTGCGGTACAGGCTGCTCAAATGGATAGTAAGGACCACACCATGGTGGTGACCAGTCTTGATACTCTTGCTAGGTGTATTGATATCCTAGTCCAAAAGTGGTACCATTGCGCTTTAGCTGTATTGGCTTTGAAATACCCTGAAGATTTTTGCCAAGACCCTTGTCAGGTTCATATCCTTTCCATGCTAGTATACTTTCTATCTTGCTACTCCACCACTTATATTTCTCGATCGCGTTGACCCTCTCGATACGATGATAACTCTCTCTGTGAGCACGTGGTTTTTACCTATCGTATACTCCTACAAAAATCTCAGTTAATTAATTGATTTCCTGATTTTGTTGAATTTTAATGCTATTTGCGAATTTATTTTTTACATTGCGTAGCCATAATCCATCATTTAAATCCATAAATAATTTAAAATGGTATGATTAAGCACGTAACCTTAGTTATCATTTAAATAAATCTAATTGTTTAATATAAAGTTTGTTAATGTTAATGTCTTGATTTGATTATTTCTTTTTAACAAAATTGTGAAACTTGCCCTTTAAGTGTTTAGAAGTTTTTAGATTAATTGCTTCACTCTTAATTAACTTATCAATTAACCTTAATTAGTCAAATTGAGTTTAGAATTAATTACTATATTTTATTAGGTGTTAACATAATTAGAGTTAATTAACTAGATGTAAAATAGGCAAAATTCGGACCTGGGCTAGAATTGCCCAGGCCCAAAATCCCTCTCATTACCCGCATTGGCCCAGGACCAAATACCCCACAACCCGCCTGACCCCTCAATTACCAAAACGAACCCGTTTAGAATAAGTAAACTAATCCCAACCGTTGATCTTCCCAGATCCAACGGCTGGGAACTAATTATTCATTTAATATATATATGTCCGAACTGAACCCCACCCCCCTCATTTCATCAAAGTTTAACCCCCACCCCTTCCCTCTCTATCCTCTCTCTGAAGCCTCTGTCGGCCTCCGTCGTGTCCCCACCCATCTCTTCCGACCGTAAATCGCCTGCTGGCGATGGAGCTTCTCCAAACCAGCACAAAATTTTACCAGGCGATCACCATCGTCTCCTCTATCACCTCCCGTTGCTAGTTTCCCTAAAAACCCAATCAATTTGCGTCAAATTCAGATCTAAGAATCTGAAAACCCCAAAATTACTCCCCGACCATTCAAAGACAATCAATGGCTTAGAACTTCATGGGTCGATTGCTCTTGACTAGAGGAATCGATCCATGAGGGTTTGATTCATTTTCAAACCTACCGGAGTCCGGCCAAACTCCGATCAGTCGCTGGAATCCGGTCAAATTAGCGCCACTTAACCAGGTGTCTCTTCTCTTACTATTATTTGTTCAGAACTGATCACTGGAGTAGGGCTTTGGTCTAGTTGTTTAAATCCGAAACTCCCGTTTAGAACCTGATTTTCTTGTTTCTCTGAAAATTCCCTGAATATTACAACATGATTTATATGATTAACGGAGTTATAATTTGATATCCTTTGTAATTTTTGTTTGAATTCTTCTCCGTTGTTTGCCTATGCCGATTCATGTTTCTTCTCCCTAGATAAGTGTAAAATAAGAATGTGTTTCATGTTAATCATGTGCTAGTTAGTTTCTTGACAATCATGATTATTGACACCATTCGATTCATCATTGCATGCATTGTTCCTTACCTTGTTCGGTTAGATTGTTTATTCATATTACTACTGTTTGTTTTCATGTAGTGATTAGGATTTGCTATCTTTCTCTAGGCATGATTTTCTTTAATGACTTGTTGCTTCATGTTCTTACCTTATTATGTTAGTAACTAGATTAGTCGACTAATTTCTAATTAATTAGGAAAAGAGTCCATGCTGGACCAGTAAGTGATCTTGAGTTAATTTAATTTAATCTTCAATTCAAAGTTAATCGGATTTAAAAAATAAGTTTTGAGAAGAGATGTTCAATTAAACCTAAGTCCTAGTTTTAATAGTTAATTAGGTTCTAATTAACCAAAATAAATTAGTTAATCAAAGTTTGGGGAATTAAGTTAACTAATCTAAGCTAATTAACCACATCTCTTAAAGAAGATTGAGTCTCCAACTTCACTAAGGGTTAAGCTACTCGACTAAATCGAACTAAAATTAGTTAATACTTAATAATTAGCCTAACATAATTCTTAACTTAGACAAATAGTTAAGTTAATCACATATTAAACTTCATCAATGGTTAACTACTGAATTAATCACTCAAGTAGGATAAAATTGGTTAACACTTGATAAATAACCTAGCCTTTAACCTTAAATACTAAAAGAGTAATTCCAAAAGTATTAAAGGTTAGTTTAGGAATTTCGAGTGAGGAATCTTGGGTGTAACAACCCAAGAAGCTTCTAGAATTAGGATAAAAATCAGAAAATGAATCTGAAAAAGCAAAATCAGAATATCTTTCGGTAAAATAGTAATTTCTTAAAGGGAAATAGGGATGTAATTGAAGGAACCTTCTAGAAAAGGTACAATTGTCCTAGCTGGTACAAAAAGATGTTGAAAAATAAGGATAAGATGACAGCTGTACCAGAGTTGTTTTTAAAAAAAACGGTACTATTTCAACTAAAAGATAAGGTATATTCCTAAGAAAT
>MDKI01230534.1:0-17960 GCA_005239505.1 Nicotiana paniculata | reverse complement strand
CCCTCACCGTCTCATTTTCGAGACTCCTCACTCTCTCTCTTCGTCTCTCCGTCTCTCTCTATCATTTTGCCAATCTCTAGAAGCCTCCTTGGCTTCTCCCCTCAGATGGATCCTGTTCATGTTCTCCGACTTGTTTCCTCACTGGAATATATGTCTCTCTACTATCTCCCGGTCATCTACCTACCTCTCAACCACTCAGTGACATCCTAGGTTCTTCAGATGAACCTGGAGCGGGTCACTCACCTCCTATGGTTTTCTTTCCGTGTTGCGGCCACCCCTCGGCCGTTTGAGTAAGTTTGAAGTACCCCTCGCCTAAATCGAGGTCACAAACGAGGTTTGCCCTCTTTTCTGGGGTTCCACGAAACTCTAGTTCTCTGTATCTTTGTTTTTTTAAGATTCGTCTTATATATACCCTTCTATGAAGTTTCTTCTTGTTTTTCTCCAGAAAATTTGGGTTTTTAAACGATTTCGAAAACTAGGGTTTCTATACCCTGTCCTCGAAGCAGTTTCCTTTTGATTTTTTATATCTATGCTATGTTTAAGTTATTATCTTTTGATTTTATGTTGTTTTAAGTGTAACCCTAAGTATTCTGGGTTGTTATTTGTTACTTGACTTTATGCAACCATGTATTCTCTATGAATTCTATTTAATTTACTACTATGACCTCTTCCTGTTGATTTCCATGAACACCTCTTTGTGCTGATAAGTGATTGTTGTTGAACTCTTGAAAATTCTGACCTTTACCCTACCGACTCTTTACTGGTTGATTTATATTGATTCAGTTGTGTAAAATCCCCCGCTTGTGATGTTTTCCTTAAATACATGGTCCTGTATATTCTGCCTATAAGTCTGTACCAATTTTAAATTACTTCTATACTTGTGTGATACTTTCCTTAATTACTTGGGATTTCCTGTGATTGAATCCGAGATTTTCTTGACTGATATCAAATTGATTCCCTGTTTTACTTTATACAAGGGTAGTTAAATTTTCCGTAATTACCCACTACGTACTTGGTTTCGTTTGTGCACTATGTGAACGTTTTTTCCCTAATCAACCTTATTAGACTTATTTTTTCTTTCTTTATTTTGCCTTGACTTTACCATTTGAAACTAGACCCCTTAATTAAAGGACTCCAATTTATCTTAATTGGTGTTGATTGATTTTTATTTCCATAATTTGCCTATGCACTACTCGTTTTCAAAACTATATAAAGACATGTCTTCCCTCTTCACAAACACACTGAGATTCACACGAAAACACACTGACATTGTTCTAAGTCTTTCTTTTTGTCATACACAACCTCTCTTGCTCTTCACATTAGTTATTGACTACTCAGTCGGCTGAAAGCCAAGACTGAGTAATCCTTGTTTCTCCCTTGCTTCTGTATACTACTATCCTGCTTCTCTCTTGTTCTGCATACTGTTGTTTGCTGCTCTATATCTCTTTGCATTTTGCTGTTCTATACCTTTGACTAGTATGTTCCTAATTTAAGTTTACAGAGTCCCAACACAATGTGTTTCAATTCATGTTAATATACTTGTTGTTCCTTTGTGTTTTATTTTTATGGTTCTATTGCCTCCCATGTAACTAGCATGCTTCTATGATTTCCCATTCCCTTTTTAGTATAAGATGTCTCATGCTTTACCTTGTATGATTTACCATAACCCTGTTTGACTCCCATAGAGTCAGCATGCCTGTTTTATCTATGTGATTATCCTTTTCCTATCTTAAATGATTGTTGTTTATTATATGTTCTCATCCTCTACTTAGCTTCTATAATGCATACATGTGTCCCCCCACATGATACCTAAATGTTGTATGATTCTGACTCAATACCTAATATGTGACTTTGCTTGATATGTGATGTTTTGTGATAACTATGAGAATCTGTAACTCTGTTCTATTGCTGATATCTAAGTTATCTGTCCAAAATCCCTTACCCTTGTTTTTGTTTGCTCTTTCATGAGTCCTTTTTCCTATTGGTTGTAGTTGCACTGCTTCCCTTTTAAAACTCCTTTACTAACGTTCTTAAAGTTATTTATCAAAGTTTTGTTGTTTTAAAACTACTCTTTTCAAACTCAAAATTCTCTTTTAAAACTCCAAGCACTTCCCACTACTCTTAGATTCTAGGTTCTGCCCCTTCGTGTGAGCACTGCCTTGGGGACCTCTGAGTACCCACTGAACTCTGACACACAAGGCTGGCCTTCTACAGTGCACTTACTCAACGCTGGCTAGGGTACCTGGGTGTGAGCACTGTCCAAGATCTTCTGAGGTCCTTAGAGACTATGACACACTTGGGTTAAAAGGTCATGGCATATGGCAAAGGGATCTGGTACTTTGGGCCTACCGTTAGGCTCTTGATTCTATAATTTCTTGATTTGCCTTTATTCAGTTGTGTAATTCATTATTCTTGGCTTGTAATAATCTGTAAACGAATATTTGGGGCTGGATAGTAATTATGGGAGGGAATTATGCATGCTTAGATAGTTATGGGTAGAAATCATGACTATAGGATTTATTTACCTTTGTGTGCAATAGTATCATGCTTAGGACATGCATACCATGCATTAGAAACCATGTTTAGGTTGTTTACTTCAGCATCTCTACTATACTCCTATTTACTTTAGAAATCATGTTCATAGCTAATAACTATAATAAATTATGTCATAATGATACTGCTTCTACATTTGCATCCAGAAATCATGCTTCGGGACTCATAATCAATGTCCGCATAATCAGTATATATACGGACGCCTAGGCAAACCTTAGGCCTAGTACTTACTAAAACCAAAATCAACTGTTTTATGTCTTGCCTGTATTAAAAATGATCCATAGAACTAATCAGTCTCTTCTAAAAAACCTTAGAACCTTGTTGTCTAGCATTACTTTTACTCCTGCAACTGATGGATTTTCAAAACGATTCTCCTTTTCTGAAGTTCATGCAAATCATTCTGTTTTTCCTAAACCCTTGCTCTATTTTTAAATTACTGGTTCTTGAAATTGTGCACTCACTCTCCTTTTAATAAAACTCCTTTAAACTACTGGTTCTTTCCCTATTTTGAATTATTGGATTTCAAAGTAAGTCACTCATGTTTGAAATTACTCTACTTTATTTAAAATCATTCTTTACTTCTGATTACCGATTTTCTAAAAGTTATTCGTCTCTTTTTATTGAATACTTCTAAACTGCTACGCACCTTTTAATTCCTGGTATTGTCTTTAAATGACTAGATTTTTAATCAATCACTCTTCTCAAAACTATTTTGTCCTTTTAAACTTCCTGCTTTATTACTGAGTTTCAAGAAACCCAAAACTTCTGAAACCTACTGTTTTCTAACTTAAAGCTCCAGTTTTAAATCCTGTCTTTGAGACCTTGGTTGTGTTTGAGACGTGTTATTTATGTGTTTATCTGTGGAGGGATCTGTGAGCCTCTTATCTGCCCTTATGTGTTCCCATATTTGTAGTCCTAATTGTTTTATATGTCGCTTAGAATTTTGTCCTTTAAACCTAGGGGTTCAGATTAGTACTCACCTTGTAGGATTAGTAGTCCTAAACACCCTCCGGGACTTATAGAATGGGACGAGTAATAGCATGCAATAAGCTTTCGTGACTAGCACGCGTTTCTAACCTCTACGGGGTGGGAAGGGTAGAATACGGATATGATGACCGGTGCGCTAATACCATGTGTAGCCCCTCTTCGAGGAGTGATTACCGGGTATTGCATTGATATGATCCTTATTACTTTAAACCTAGGATAATTCTTTTCAAATGTTTTTACTCTAATGTTTCCCAAAAACCTTTAAAGATTTTCATACTTGTTTGAAATCCCCTCTTATATAAACCTTACTTGCTATTTTTTTACCGTCTAAATTCACAAAACTTCTTGGTTGTGACCCATAGTTGTGGATCTTGAGGGGTTCCTAACACCTTCCCCTTAGGATAACTTCAAGCCCTTACCCAATCTCCGGTAATGCAAACTAGTTCATGAGTTATCTACTCTAGGTGCCCTAACGCACCACAAAATCGTTAGGTGGCGACTCTTCCTTAAACCTCTTCCTTTAAGGAGTTGTCCAGAATGTCATAAACCCGATCTCTCCGCACCTGACCCTTGCGAGGAAAAGGAGGGGCGCGACATTTTAGCCACAAGGTATATTATGTGATTTCATCTTGGGTTATGAATATGGTTTGATACAGCGTGTTCAAGCTATTTCAGCTTATAATCATGGAAATTTGAACTTGGTTTTAAAGTTTATGGGTCAGGATTTGATAATGAAATTTCAGTTAAGTTAAGTTAATAGACCTATCTGGTTTAGGGTAACATGGGATCACCTCTGAATATGTGCATGGAAGGTTACACAACAAATTTTGATGGTGATGGAACAGCTCTAGGCACGTTCGAGGACGAACGTATGTTTAAGTGGGGGAGAATAAAATGACCCGGTCTGTTGTTACGTAGAACTTGCATTTTTATTGTTGTCATTGACTTGTCATGGATTGGTTATTCTATTTTTGATGTGTTAGAGTCTATAGGCTTAAAATTGGAATGGTTAAATGAGAATTCAGTAACTTAGTCTTTAAAAATAGCCTTAAAATGGAAAAAGTCAACTGAGGGTTGACTTGTTGGGAACCAACCTCAGAATGCAAATTTTATGGCTAGGATAGCTTCGTTAGGTGATTTGGGACTTGGGAGTGTGTTCAGAATGTAATTTTGATGTCCGGTGTAGAATTAGGCTTGAATTGGCGAAAGTTAGTTTTTGGCGAATTCCGGTCGGCAGCGGAAAAATAGGTTATTCGGGTCGGAATGGAATTTTGACAGTTGGAACAGGTTCTTAATGTCATTTTGGACCTCTCTACAAAGTTTCAGGTCAATCGGAGTTGTTTTGGGTAGTTTCGGCATCGTTGGTGGATTTTAGAAATTTCAAAGTTCATAGGCTTAAATTCGATAAGTTTTTGGGTTTTTGATGTCGTTTTTTATGTTTCGAAAGCTTTACTAAGTTCGAATGATCATACTTGGTATGTTGGTATGTTTGGTTGGGGTCCCAAGGGGCTCGGGATGGATTTGGGTAGTTAACGGGGAGTTTGTAGCATAATTATTGTTGTTGAAGTTGTTGGTGCTGGTGTTTTCACACCTGCGGAAGAGGAGCCGCAGGTGCGGGCCCGCAGGTGCGGTCCCACAGGAGTGGGCGAAGCTCCGCAGATGCGGAAGTTTTGTTGGTTGAAGGATTTCCGCAGGTGCGAGGTAATTGCTGCACTTGCGAAGCCGCAAGTGCCGGAGGTCGAGCGCAAGTGCGGAGGCTGAGCACTTTGGGGTCTTTCCGCAGGTATGCACCTGGGACCGCAGGTGCGTGTAAGTGGTCGCAAGTGCGGAACCACTGTTCAGAGAGTATAAAAACATGCCTTCGCGAATTTTAGCCATTTTTCTCAATATTTCATCCTGGTTTGAAGCTTTTGAAGGGTTTTGAAGAGGGGATTCGATAGTTCTTCATTGAGGTAAGGTTTTTGGACTCTAAACTCGTTTATATGTGATTAAAGGTCGGATTTATGGTGGAAAATTAAAATCAGTGCAAATTAGGTTATTAGGGTTTGGGTTTAAGAGGCTTAAAATGGGAATTTGATGGGTCATTTGGACTCCGATTTCAGTGTTCTTGGTATGTATAGACTCGTGGGAGTACGAGGTTTCTTGTGGTGTAAATTTTATTGAGTTCCTAGACGTGGGTTTGGGGGTCGGGTTTGACCAATTTCGGGATTTTTGAGTATTTTTGATAAATTTCGATTGGGATTAGTTCCTTAGGACAATATAATGATATACATCTGATTGTTGGTAGATTTGGAGCACGTGGAGGCTGAATTTAGAGGCAAGGGCACTGCGGAGTAGTATATTAGCCGTTTTGAGGTAAGTAATGCTTCCAAACTTGGAATTGAGGGTTCGAAATTCCGAGCTAAATGATTTATGACTATTGTTGAGGTGACGCACTTGCCAAGTGACGGGCGTGCGGGCGTGCACCGAGTAATTGTGGCCCGGCTTATCCCATGGCACCGCTTAATGATTATTCCATGATGATATTTGTGTTTCTATTAATGTGGTAATTGTGAATCTGTTAGAAATCATGTTAAGAATAAGTGCTAGGCTTCACCTCAAAAATGCTGAGACCCGAGTGGTCGTATATTACTGTCCCATTTTGTGATTATCTGATTCATATACTCAGTCCTGTTATAGAATATCACTTCATACCCCAGTCTCAGTATTGTTAATATATGCATACTTATCATTGTTTCGGGCTGAGGTAGGCAAATGTGATCCATGTGAGTGAGATTGAAGAGTGATGACTGAGTGAGGCCGAGAACCTGTTATTGAGACAGTTATGAGATCGGACTACACACCGCAGCGATATTAAATCATGCCTTCGTTGGCTTGATATGGCACTTGGGCCATTAGGGCCCCTCCAAGTCTTGACACCCCTAGTGAGCGCATTGATGATGAGGGATGGATCTTCCCTGGGCATGGATCTTGTCCGAAGCTGATGTTATATGAGGGATGGATCTTCCCTGGGCATGGATCTTGTCCGAAGCTGATGTTATGTGAGGGATGGATCTTCCCTGGGCATAGATCTTGTCCGAAGCTGATGTTATGTGAGGGGTGGATCTTCCCTGGATATGGATATTGTCCGAGTGTTGTATTACGGAGTGACTACGGTCACCGGTGTTTATGCATATTCCGGGATGGAACTTCCACTATGTGCATTTCCACACTGTTGATACATATTTCCACACTGTTGATACATTGGCATGTAGGTTACTAAGATATACATGGGTTACTTATCATATCAGTCATACTCTGCTTTCATTATCTATTGAAACTGTGAGCATAGCTAAATTATGTGTACTATTTTCATTACAATTATTGAGGTTCGGTCTGTCACTACGTCTCAGCCCGTAGTTTGGGTTCGTTACTTCTGAGTTGGTGTACTCACGTTACCCCCTGCACCTTGTGTGCAGATCCAGGTACAGCGGGACCCGGTAGTGGTTGTTGAGCGGCTGTCAAAGTTCCTTCGGAGACATCGAGGTAGCAGCTGGCGATCGCAGCCTCGATTATCTCCTTCTCTATCTACCTTTCATATTTATTTATTTCAGACAACTTTATGTCGGCATTGTATTTTGCTAATCGATGTAGTAGCTCATGACTCGGTGATACTAGATCTGGTTTCGGGTTTTCTCTTACTTATGTTTTCAGTGATGATTAAACTCTTAAATAATTTATAAATGTGAGACTTTTGCTGCAAATATAATGGATTTTCTGAAAATGTCTGTTAACAAATGAAATGTGTGGCTTGCCTGATTTCACAATAGGCGCCATCACGACTGGGTATTTCGGGGTCATGACACTAACCCTAGGACTCGCCCATCTACTTCAAATTAATTTTGGAAAATATAATTTGGGGTTGGAAAAGATTAATTAACAAGAACTTGAGGCTTTAACCTCACTATATAGATTCTGCCTAGGGAGAGGATTGAACTACTTGTAGCCATATTAGGGTGTGCTTAATCTCTTAATTATTTTAGGGATAATTCAATTAGGAAGTCTTGTTAGTCTTCGGAAGAAGCTAATATAGAATTATTACCCGAGGCTAATTAACATAAACTCGCTCATATTTGTAAAATCGTGAAATACATTGGATCGTTACTTGAGTGTAATTCCCCGTGCATCCATACTTGTAGACATTGATCATTTTACTTGCTTTCTAGGTTAGTTTACATTTTCGCAGTTAGTTATGAATATTCTACCAAAACCATTCTAAGTGTTTGGCTTAGCATAATAAGTGATAATTCTCTTACACGTCTGGTCGCCTACATATTATTCTCCATGGGTTTTGAGCCCAACTCATAGTTGGGTAAATTATATTACATGCGACTGTGTCCATTTACTTTTAATACTGGATTTGGACGTCATCAACGAGCTTGACGGGTACGATCGGATGAAGATAAGCAACGAGAGGAACTCATATCATGCTCCGATAACATATTAATGGTAAAATTTGCAAAAGCTAAGAAGGAATTTCCATGGTGGAAATACCCTAATGCTCTCAGAGAGAGAGAGAAAACGAGAGAAAATATCTGAACCTCTATTAAAATGAATGTTCTATATCTTTTTGAAAAGGTCTTAAGTATTTATAGTTACATGAAGTGGCTATACAAATAAAATGTAAAATTGGCTATTTTACTAAAGCAAAATTGTAGTAGTAATGTTACAAAGGCTAAAGATATTACCCATAAGGCTGGGCCTGTTGCAGAGAAGACTTGGGTTGTGTATATATGTCAATATAGTAAGTGGTCAACTTATTATGGGATGTTGCCATAATTAAACAAAATTAAGTTGAATGGCCTTCCAATGATCAAAATCTTAGGTAAAAGATAGATGAACATTAATATGCCAGCTATTTTAAACGATTTAGTAGCAGAAGTACAAATAATTATTTAATGTAAAATAGGGAAACGATGTGATAGGAATCCGATGTTGATGGAGATACACATACATTACGGCACTATTGAAAACTAGATTTTTTAGAGCATTGTGTCCATTAATGGATGAATTATATCTTGAAAGGATGAAGAGAAGAACATCTAATAAACAGTTAAATTGATAATATAAATGACGAAAAGAAAAAGTTTATAGCATGAGTGCCACTCGTACAGGCCCATAGCTCGTAAAAGTTGTATGGGATAGCCACTATTTAAAGTGGTATTTATTTTTTATCCAGTATTTTTTATGCTGAGAAAAAATAGTCACTAGTCTGTTAAAACTAATATGAAAGAACATTGTTACCCTTTCCTTCCCAAACAAAAATACAATGGTATCACAGGTTGAATAAATACAACATTTTTATATTCTTTCCTTACTTCTACTTGTTCCTTTTCACTTTCTTTCCTCGAGTAAGTATTTCAATTCATTTCTAGAATATGACACTTTAAATGTTCATTTTTATGATATGTATTCGTAGTAATTAAAGAGTTCTAGTCGTTCAAGACATATTCGAAGATTGGCTGATCAGGACATTAGGAAAAAAATTTGAAGTGCATCTTGATCATATTCCTCCTAAGTTTTCCACCTAACTATTATTTTAAGTTCAAAAGTTAAGGACACTTGGTCCTGAACTTCGAGTTCCAAGCTCAAAAGTTAAGGACACTTGGTCCTGAACTTAGAATTACAAGTTCAAAAGTTAAGGACACTTGGTCCTGAACTTCGAGTTCCAAGCTCAAAAGTTAAGGACGCTTGGTCCTGAACTTAGAATTACAAGTTCAAAAGTTAAGAACACTTGGTCCTGAACTTAGACTAACAAGCTCAAAAGTTAAGGACAATAGGTCCTGAACTTATAGTTACAAGTTCAAAAGTTAAGGACAATAGGTCATGAAGTCCTGAACTTAGACTAACAAGCTCAAAAGTTAAGGACAATAGATCCTGGACTTAGGCTAAGAAGCCCAAAAGTTAAGGACAATAGGTCCTGAACTTGGACGAACAAACTCAAAAGTTAAGGACAATAGGTCCTGAACTTTGACTAACAAGATCAAAAGTTAAGGACACTTGGTCCTGAACTTACAGTTACAAGTTCAAAAGTTAAGGACACTTAGTCCTGAACTTAGACTAACAAGCTCAAAGGTTAAGGACAATAGGTCCCGAACTTAGACTTACAAGTTCAAAAGTTAAGGACAAGTAGTCCTTAACTTATACAAGCAAAGAAATTAAGGACATGTGGTCCTGAACTTCGAGTTCCAAGTTCAAAAGTTAAGGACATGATATCCTGAAGTCCTGAACTTAGAGTTACAAGTTCAAAGTTAAAGACATGTAGTCCTAAAGTCCTGAACTTAGAGTTACAAGTTCAAAAGTTAAAGACACCTGGTTCTGAACTTTATGAGCAGAAGGGTGTTTTCGTCCGGACAGGTTGCAATGGCTTAAAAATAAATACATGTGTTATTAGTGTCTAACCATGCAATTCCTCCTCACTTTACATGTAGTTTGGATCGTTAAGTTTTCAAATTGCAGTCTGCAATTACAGCACACGTTACAGGCCCAATTCAATAGGTACCAATGAGGGAAGTACACATAGCCCTCCAAAGTGGATGGTCGTGAATTTTTGTCCCCGCTTTCTCCATGGGCAGAATATCAAATTTAACAAGTATTGCATCTCGTTTGCTTCATGGGAAATATTTTAACTTTTGACCTTGAAATTCTTCTAATTGGACAAGCAAGAGTCAAAAATTAAAAACCACCCAAAAAAGTATCATATTTCTGCAATTTTTAACCATGAGTGGCTTAAAGCCCAACTGCCTGGTCCTCTTTGGGCTTCCACATAAGTTTAGGAAGAATTGACCCAAATAGCCACCCATAATCTCTTAAACTTCAAATAGCATGCGGATGTATTCTATATGGATAATACATATATGTTATATGTATAATCAATATATAATTTATGTATACTGGATAGAAAAAGTATAACATTGAATCTAATCGGCTATTTGTGTAACAATGTTGTTTGTTTGGTTTCTATGTCATTCCTCCCTTCTCAAATATTTGAGCAATTTATGCAAAATACCTATTGAGCTCAAGATAATTACCCATTCATACCCATTTGAAATCTATTTAAAATTAATTACCCCTACGGACCCACACCCATCCCAACTCTTTTTAACCTATTTGGCTTAGATTAGCATGATTTGGTTTGGCTTGGTTTAACTTGACTTGATTTGGTTTGACTTGAATTTACTTGGCTTGGTTTATAATAGCTTAATATGACTTTATTTGGTTGGGTATTAAAAAAAATGGGTAGGAGGTAAATAGTTTCATGCGTATGGGTATAAATGTAAAACATTTCCCCATATATTTCTTAGTAAAAAGAAAAAAAGAAAAGATTCCGATAGATAAAGATTCTCCATTTGCTTGATGCTTATCCAATTCGACTATTAGAGATGCTGGTATTGAGTTCTCAACAACATGATTCTTTGAAATAGGTTATGATCGACACTGTCTTAAATTCTTGTCCTCAAAATTTTATTAATTTATTATAGAAAATGGAGAGATACATTGATATACTCATTGAATTCTTGGGACACCATTCAAACTCACAGGTTACACTTGATAGGGTGGTGGAATACAAAAAGTTGAGAGATAGCATTGATAAACTTATTGAACTGATGCGACAAACAGGACTCGAACTCACAGCTTCTGCTTGAGAGGACACTAAATACTTGTTAAACTAGCTATATCAAGCAAAGTAGTCTCTCAATCTTTTATTTATTTCAAAGGTCAATAGATCGAATCTCAACCTCAACAATCCAATTCCTCTTATCCTCAATAGTGCCTCTTTGAATCCCCACTAGCCTCGAGTTCAACAGCTGGCTTATCATTTCTGAACTTATCTTATATTCAATCCTGCACATATACATTTCCAAATTATTAATTCATCAATTGAATGGAAAGAAAAGCAACAGTTAATGTTTGTTGTCTTACCGAGCACTAATTGTTGTTATTGAGATAAAAACTAATCAAATCAAGTAATAATTTAATGTTTAAACTTTTGGATGAAGTCCAAGTTATAAAATTTGTAAATTAACGAAATAACTTACCGTTTACCCTTGTAAGTAATACTTCCTACAGCAGCAACACCAAGTGCAGTTCCTGTACAGAATACTTCATCAGCTGTAATCAATTCCTCTGCTTCAATCGCGCGTTCTTCAACCTAGAGAGGAATTTGGATTAAACACTTAAAATCCATTTATTTTATTTTTCTGGGATCAAGTTGTTTAAATTAATTAATGAGTATTTTCTTATAACCTGGTATCCAAGATCATGTGCAATATCTATGACACTTTTCTTCGTAACTCCTTCAAGAATGGTTCCATTTGCCTTCGGAGTTGAAATGACTTTTCCCTGTGAAAGTTGTTGAAAATCGTACAAGATTAAGTAGGCGTTTGGATATAAAAATTGTAGTTTTTGAAGAGAAACATTGAAGTTAAGTTGAAAAATGTTATTTGAAATTTGAAATTATGTTTGGACATGCATTTCACATGAAAAAATATTGAAGTGTTATGAGGACGGGTTTGAAAAAGTGGTACTCATCTACGAAATTTGTTCATAAACTTGTAAAATTTCATGGACAATACATTTTTGAAAAAAAAGGAAATTTTTTTTATGGAGTCCTAAATGATTTTCATATACTATAAAGAATGAAGTTAGATTAACTACCCGTTGTTATAAATTCAAATTGTGATGAATTCGTTAGTATGTCTCATCTAAGTATACGTGTTAAAATAAAATAAAAATTTACGAAGCTGATCCCACTAGTTTGAGATTGATTAATGAAGACATCATTGATTAACAAGAAAAAATCACAGTTAAACATATGAGAGCATGTATATACCTTGACTAGAAAAATATTAGAGGAAGAGGCTTCTTCAATATATTTGTTATTTACTGAATCAAGGTATAATACATCACTGAATCCTTTCCCTTTTGCATTTCTCATGGCTTTCATCACCTATATTTTCAAAAACAGAATATGCTTAATTATTATACTCATGAATATATACCTAAGTATTCAATTATCACAAAACAGAATAATTAATTACCGGGGCATAATTAGTAATGCTTTTGATTCCACCAGCTCCACCCAAGGCTGAACGATGAAATTCTTCCTCAACATATAAAGAGAGTGCTCCTGTTCCATCCTATATCCAGAGTGACGAATTTGTTTGACTCCTTTTGTTTAGAATATTTCTCAGAACAACTCTTTAAAAAGATTAAAAAAAAAAAGAAAAAAAAAAAAAAAAAAAAAAAAAAAAAAAAAAAAAAAAAAAAAAAAAAAGGTGAGATCGATTGACTAAACATACCTTGAAATAGTTTCCAACAGGGCAAGAATAGACGAGGAATGTGTATTCAGGTGCTGGAGCAACTCCAAGTACAGCTCCACTTCCCATAAGCAGAGGTCTAAGATAAAGTGACCCTTTCCCAGCTGGAGGAATCTGTGTAACGCCCCAGATATTAGACAGAGTTTCACATTGAAAAAACACAAGAGAGATGTTGGGTATATAAATTAACAAGCCTTAGACCCTAGTGATGCGTTTTAAACTCGTGAGAGCCTAGGCCCAGAACGGACAATATCACTAATGGGTTAGGCTGTTACAATCTGCTCTTATTTTAGGCACAAAGCATTTTTAACGACACCACGGTACACAAGGTATTCTGTGTTTATGTAGGGTCAAGCCCAGGGGAGGATGTAGTATATACTCGAGGTGTTCGATGCAGAGTAAAAATTTATATATAAAAATTCATTAAAATTGCAAAAATAATAAATATGAACCTATAACTTTAAAAAGATAATGAGTTCAATGCTAAAGAATTTTAAAAGTTGAACCTATAGGGTTTAAATTCTGGAATAGCCTACCATAATACAAATATCAATAGCTGCTTCCATGACTCGAACGTGACTTATAGGTTACAAGGAGACAACTTTACGGTTGCTCCAAGGTTCCCCTTTCATTTTTTAAAATGAGACATTCATAATACAAAATTAACATCTAATTAAAGTGAGGATTAATTAGAATAAGAATGATTACCCAACGTATATTAGCCAAAGCTGTTTGCTTAACAGCATCCACAAATTGGTCTACAGATGGAAAAGGCATACACAATCTTTCAGCGCCAATCTGCATTCGAATTGCGCTATCTTGGGGACGGAATAAATAAATGCGTCCGTCTTCTCTTCTATAGGCTTTTGTGCCTTCAATTAAACCCTGTTTGAATTTGTAATTACATTAAGTGGAAAGGTCGTACGTGAGACTTTAATATAGTAGGAATTTGAATGAAAAGTATAACGAATAATAAATTTGAAATATTTCGTATAGTGAAAACTTTTGTTTAACTCTTTTTGCTATTCTATTTTATACTATATTTGAAAACAAAAAATTCCACTAAAATTTAAGTTTACAAGTTATTATGTTCCAGAAAAAAATAATTTATAGTTGGTTGGATATGGAATTTCTTAGGGGTAATAACAAAAGATCGATCCTAAGAGAAACTTTCTAGCCGTTCGCCGCTTTTCCCCTCTATGCTGGATAGTTTTGCTTACTTGCCTAACTGCTTACCCTATTACTCCATTATAATTATAGCACTACAATAAAATACTATACCTTTTTTTTTAATTATTATACTACTGAAAAT
Organism: Nicotiana paniculata; assembly: GCA_005239505.1. Lineage (NCBI taxonomy): Eukaryota > Viridiplantae > Streptophyta > Magnoliopsida > Solanales > Solanaceae > Nicotiana > Nicotiana paniculata. The sequence goes on along the minus strand of MDKI01230534.1, from coordinate 3,749 downwards.
TTCTCTAATGCTTATTTCTTAGTGAAGCATATTCACGGGATTTTGCTTCCAGTTTTTATTGGGGGTTTTTTTTTTTGGCTTCACGTGAAGCATTTTTTTGAATTTGAAAAAAAAAGAAGAAGCATATCACGTGAATTTACCGGCCCTAAGAGGCAAGCTTTCACACAAGAGATTAATATCGAAGTCAAAACCCAAAAAGTTTTGCCCCGTAATATATAGTTGCACATCATTTGGCAATATTACAGTTTGATTCTATTATAATTCTAAAGTATAATTTTTCTTATCTGAGTTCAGAAAAATAAGAAATACCTGTCCATAGTTCAAGATTCCAGCAGAGGGGCTCAATTGAATATTTCCAAAAGGATTTAGTTGGCCTGGTTCAAAATTTCCATCTAAACAGCTTTTTGCTACAAACATATAATCAGTTGAGATAACCTTGAATCCCAAATTATCCCAATCAATCTCCTCAGACTCATATTCCCTGATAATCATAATGACAAACATAAATTAAACACTTTAATTTAACATGCACTTTGTTTTTTCAAAGGCAAGTTACCTGTAAGTAGAAGGTTGTAAAGAAGTTGGAGATGGTGAAGAGAAGTGGGAACTGAGACCAAATTGAGAGGAAGAGACAATATGGTGGTTAGAAGCCATTGCTGTGAAATAGAAGTGGATTGTAGTAGGTGCTCTTTTGTTTGCTCATGCACATAAGCTGCTTCTCATATATATAGAACTAATACTGCAATAAAGTTGTGCTCAAACCTTTTTCTCTTTTTTTATTCCTATTTTAAACGTAACGTGGCCACACAACTGAGGTTTACTCTTGCAATATAATTGAGATGATCCTTTAATTTACAATGAAGCTTATAAATACACTCAGAACGTGGAAGGTTACTTTTGTTTTGATATACTGTTATTAGAAAAAATATACGCTCAACAATAATTTATATCAAATCAATAAATTTATAACGTATTATGTCTTTTATATAAGCATATTTTTATCACTTAGTTATGATAATAAGTGCATATATAAGATTTATCGGTACCACTTCGACCTTGATATATAAATTTAAAATTTAATCAGTATCGTGTGAAAGTAAAAATTATTTTAGACGAGTTCGCAAAGCACTCAAAAATAGTGTAATCAAATCATAATTCAGTTAAATATAAGCTTGAGAAATCTTAATTTTAGGGCATTGATCTTGACCACAGGGATACAATTTCATATCGATATACCATTAGCTAGAAAATTATTGGTCCACTAACTCGATATCCATGATTACCAACCAAGACCATTTTGAACCGTCCATATTAAGTGTACCGAGTCCACTCCAATAATTTTATGCTTTATTCGTTTTCCTTGCTTTGCTTTTCAAATTTCCACTATCAAAGCATATACTGGGGAAAGAATTGAAGGCATTTTAATATCTTAGTTAACTTGATTCTCTAACTTACTGTTTAAATAAATAAAAAATTAAAAGGGTATATAAGTTAGAATAAGATGTACCCTAAAGAGATTGATTAGTGAAAAAGCCTTTTGTTCTTTGTTTTTTATGTTAGCTAGTCTAGTAATATAATAATAAGTAGTAGTACTCTTTTCCGAAAGCGAGCCACTTGATCATATTGCTCTTCTGCAAATTACACATAATAGAAGGAGTGATTGCAACAAAACAGATTATAAAAGTGGCATGGCTGGTGGGATTTATTATTTACTTTTTCTCATTATATACATAAATTATACGATTATTAACCAGTTTGATGAGCTGCTATTTAGATTAATTATTCACTAAGTATTCACATTGTTTGGAGCCTAGAGCACGTAGCCCCTCCAGCTGATTTTTATTCTTTTTCTTCCCTCTTTTTTTCTTTTTTTTTTTTTAATTTTCTTACGCGAAACGTTTATCAGAAATCGCCTCTTTAGCTTCTTAAATTACTAGTAAGGTGTGCGTTGTTATTGTCTTCCTTTTTTTTTTTTAATTTATAATTTCCACCAGCAAATTATTCTAGGGAAAAAACAAACGCCACGTTTATATCTCAACAAACTTGATTCTCTTACTTAATATCTGAAAAATGAAAGAGCGTCCAAGTTAGAATTAAATATTCGCTCTAATCTAATTAGATTTATTAGAATAAACATAAGTCTTTTGTCTACTTTATGCCTCTTAATATGTATGTTCACATCGTAAATTACCTCATGAAATTTAAAAGGAGTGGTTGTAATCTAATGCATTAATGAAAGACGTGGAGTCGACGTCGACGTCGACGTCGACGATGCTTTTGTAAACTTGCAAATTTCATAACCGAACCTGAGTAGTTTAATATTGATATTATAAAAGTCATTAAAATTTTTTTAGTATCAGATGCTATAATGTGAACTAATCCTCTCTGATAAGGGTTGCTTCTTTTTTCTTCCTATCCCCCCCTCCCCCCCAAAAAAAAACCAACCCCACCCCTCTATTTTTAATTATAATATTATTTACCTTGAAAATGGTGATTACAATTATATTTGATTAAGTGGTTCTAAAAATATGTGATCTATTTTAATACCGGTTGTTTAAGCAATAAGTGCTGAGCATGAAGCGAGAAAAATGAAATCTATGCGAAAAGAACTAAGTTAAGCAAACCAGGCTCCGAAGAGGCTAGTCTCGAGGGTGCAGTGGTCGGGCTGGCCTCGAGGTCGGGCTCGAGGATCTTGGTTAAGGGCAGTCGACGATAGTATAACAATACTGAAGGTCTTAAGGTTGGCCTATTTATGATCAATAATAAGCAATAAATGAAGAATAACTCAAGAACACAATAAATGAGAAGCAATAATTTAGTGAGACAATTAGAGAGAATGTTCTTGTTAAAGAGCAGAGGATGTTCTTGCTTTTGTATATTGAATATCATATCTTACAAAATGACAAGGGTCCCCTTTATATACGAGGGGGAATCTCAACATGGTATATGTATAATTAATGCAAGAAGATATGACTGGTACAGTCATTAAATGCCACGGTACGAGCTTGTACTATTTTGTACGCTTTGTCAGCTTCAACCATGCGCTTTTTGGGAGTTTTCGCCTTTTCATATCGACCCCTGATTTATACTGCCTCGGGTTTGAGAACCCTCGACATGCCCCTCGATGCCGAGCTCGGGCCTTCGAACCTTTGCCTTCGCCGAAGTGACCGTAAAATCAGGTTCTTCGATTTTAACCGTGTACAACTATTATACCGGGTCATGTTAAATGACTTTAATGAGCTATTAAGTAGTCGATCAATTTTAATTTCCTTATTTAGAAATTACACGGTATAAACTTCAAATTTGTTAGGGTCGATATGAAAATGGCCAAGTTCTAAAATCAAGAGATATTTGTCGGTTAAGTCTATGGCTAGTTTAGACTTCATAGCAACATTAATTCTGTTAAAAAATTTGAAGAGCAGTACGAACATAAATAATAAGCTGAATTAAATTACATTTTGTACGAACCTTCTTCAAGGGAATAGGAGACATATTGCCTGAAAGAATAAATGTGGGGAAAGACGTATTGATGAAGGAGTACTGCTATAAATGCTTTTCCATTTAAATGAAAAGATCTTCTAATATACTTCCTCCGTTACTAAAGATATGTTCTTACACTTTTATTTGTTCAATATAGTAAATTAAGGGTGTCTAACGGGCCGGGTTGACCCGTAACCGGCCCGGCTCAGACCGGTTAAAACCGGAACCGGCCCGGCCCGGTTCATAGGGGGCCGGGTGGGCTGGGTAGG
>MDKI01039446.1:0-12002 GCA_005239505.1 Nicotiana paniculata | reverse complement strand
ACTATTAACGAACGGTCATCGAGGAACGGTGACCAATGTTCCTTAGGTCATTTTATATTTTTCAAACAAATTTTAGGCGGTTCGGATCCGGGAACCCGTGGCAGTTCAGAAAGCGTGGGCTATAACCCACGAAAATATTTGAATCAGACCGAGTTTTCGTTTTATGGCTATATAGTGCCAAAATATTGACGAACGATAATGACGGGTCGATGACTAATGTTCCTTAGGTTATTTTCTATTGTTCGGACAAAATTTCAGGCGATCAAGATCCGGGAGCCCGTGCCCACTCAGAAAGCGTAAGCTATAACACACGAAAATATTGGAATAGAGCCGAGTTTTCATTTTATGGCTCTATAGTGCAAAACTATTGACGAACGATCGTGGCGTAACGGTGACCAATGTTACTTAGGTCATTTTATATTTTCCGAAAAAATTTGAGGCGGTCCGGATACGGGATCCCGTCCCCTCTAAGAAAGCGTGGGCTATAGCACACGAAAATGTTGAAATCGGGCCGAGTTTTTGTTTAATGGTTCTATAATACCAAAATATTGACGAACGGTCATGGAGGGTCGGTGACCAATGTTCCTTAGGTCATTTTCTATTATCCGGATAAATATCCGGCGGTCCCGATCCGAGAGCCCATGCCACTTCAGAAAGCGTGGGCTATAGTACACGAATATATTGGAATCAGACTGAGTTTTTGATTTATAGCTCTATAGTTCCAAAATATTGACGAACGGTCATGAAGGGACTGTGAACAATGTTCCTTAGGTCATTTTCTATTGTCCGGACAACTTTCAGACGATCCGGATCCGGGAGCCCATGCCTACTCAGAAAAGCGTGGGCTATAGCACAAGAAAATATGGGAATCGGGTCGAGTTTTCATTTTATGGCTCTAAAATGCCAAAGGATTGACGAATGTTCATGACGGGTCGGTGCCCAATGTTCCATAGTTCATTTTCTATTGTCTGGACAGGCGATTCGGATCTCAGAGCCCGTGCCCACGCAGAAAGTGTGGGCTATAGCACACGAAAAGATGGGAATCGGGCCGAGTTTTTATTTTATGGCTCTATAATGCGAAAATATTGACGAACGGTCATGGAGGGTCGGTGAGCAATGTTCCTTAGGTAATTTTCTCTTTTCTGGATAAATGTCAGCCAATCCAGATCCGGGTGCCCGTGCCCACTCAGAAAGCGTAGGCTATAGCACACGAAAATAATCGAATCGAGCCGAGTTTTCTTTTTATGGCTCTATTGTGCAAAACTATTAACCAACGGTCATCGAGGAACGGTGACCAATGTTTCTTAGGTCATTTTATATTTTTCGGACAAATTTGAGGAGGTCCGGATCCGGGAGCCCGTGGAAGTTCAGAAAGCGTGGGCTATAACCCACGAAAATATTTGAATCAGGCCGAGTTTTCGTTTTATGGCTCCATAGTGCCAAAATATTGACGAACGATCATGACGGGTCGATAACTAATGTTCCTTAGGTTATTTTCTATTTTTCGGACAAATTTCAGGCGATCAAGATCCGGGAGCCCGTGCCCACTAAGAAAGCATAGGCTATAACACCCGAAAATATTGGAATGGAGCCGAGTTTTCATTTTATGGATCTATAGTGCAAAACTATTGACGTACGATCATGGCGGAACGGTGACCAATGTTCCTTAGGTCATATTATATTTTTCGGACAAATTTCAGGCGGTCCAGATCCGGGAGCCCGTGGCAGCTCAGAAAGCGTGGGCTATAACCCACGAAAAAATTTTAATCAGGCCGAGTTTTCGTTTTATGGCTCTATAGTGCCAAAATATTGACGAACGATCATTACGGGTCGATGACTAATGTTCCTTAGGTTATTTTTTATTGTTCAGACAAATTTCAGGCGATCAAGATCCGGGAGCCCGTGCCCACTAAGAAAGCGTAGGCTATAACACACGAAAATATTGGAATGGAGCCGAGTTTTCATTTTATGGCTCTATAGTGCAAAACTATTGACGAACGATCATGGAGGAACGGTGACCAATGTTAATTAGGTTATTTTATATTTCCCGGAAAAATTTCAGGCGGTCCGGATACAGGATCCCGTGCCCTCTAAGAAAGCGTGGGCTATAGCACACGAAAATGTTGAAATCGGGCCGAGTTTTTGTTTAATGGTTCTATAATACCAAAATATTGACGAACGGTCATGGAGGGTCGGTGACCAATGTTCCTTAGGTCATTTTCTATTATCCCGATAAATATCCGGCGGTCCCGATCCGAGAGCCTGTGCCACTTCAGAAAGCGTGGGCTATAGTACACGAAAATATTGAATAAAACTGAGTTTTTGATTTATGGCTCTATAGTTCCAAAATATTGACGAACGGTCATGAAGGGACTGTGACCAATGTTCCTTAGGTAATTTTCTATTGTCCGGACAACTTTCAGGCGATCAAGATCCGGGAGCCCGTGCCTACTCAGAAAAGCGTGGGCTATAGCACAAGAAAATATGGGAATCGGGCCGAGTTTTCATTTTATGGCTCTAAAATGCCAAAGGATTGACGAATGTTCATGACGGGTCGTTGCCCAATGTTCCTTAGTTCATTTTATATTGTCTGGACAGGCGATTCAGATCCGAGAGCTCGTGCCCACTCAGAAAGTGTAGGCTATAGCACATGAAAAGATGCGAATCGGGCTGAGTTTTCATTTTATGGCTCTATAATGCGAAAATATTGACGAACTGTCATGGAGGGTCGGTGACCAATGTTCCTTAGGTCATTTTATATTATCCGGATAAATATCTGGCGGTCCCGATCCGAGAGCCCGTGCCACTTCAGAAAGCGTGGGCTATAGTACACGAAATTATTGGAATCAGACTTAGTTTTTGATTTATGGCTCTATAGTTCCAAAATATTGACGAACGGTCATGAAGGGACTGTGACCAATGTTCCTTAGGTCATTTTCTATTGTCCGAACAACTTTCAGGCGATCCGGATCCGGGAGCCCATGCCTACTCAGAAAAGCGTGGGCTATAGCACAAGAAAATATGGGAATCGGGCCGAGTTTTCATTTTATGGCTCTAAAATGCCAAAGGATTGACGAATGTTCATGACGGGTCGGTACCCAATGGTCCTTAGTTCATTTTCTATTGTCTTGACAGGCGATTCGGATCCGAGAGCCCGTGCCCACTCTGAAAGTGTGGGCTATAGCACACGAAAAGATGGGAATCAGGCCGAGTTTTCATTTTATGGCTCTATAATGCGAAAATATTGACGAACGGTCATGGAGGGTCGGTGAACAGTGTTCCTTAGGTCATTTTCTATTTTCTGGATAAATTTTAGCCGATCCAGATCCGGGAGCCCGTGCCCACTCAGAAAGCGTAGGCTATAGCACACGAAAATAATCGAATCGAGCCGAGTTTTCATTTTATGGCTCTATAGTGCAAAACTATTAATGAACAGTCATCGAGGAACGGTGACCAATGTTCCTTAGGTCATTTTATATTTTTCGGACAAATTTCAGGCGGTCCGGATCCGGGAGCCCGTGGCAGTTCAGAAAGCGTGGTCTATAACCCACGAAAATATTTGAATCAGGCCGAGTTTTTCGTTTTATGGCTCTATAGTGCAAAAATATTCTTTAGGTCATGAAAGGACTGTGACCAATGTTCCTTTGGTCATTTTCTATTGTCCGGACAACTTTCAGGCGATCCGGATCCGGGAGACCGTGCCTACTCAGAAAAGTGTGGGCTATAGCACAAGAAAATATGGGAATCAGGCTAAGCTTTCATTTTATGGCTCTAAAATGCAAAAGGATTGACGAATGTTCATGACGGGTCGGTGCCCAATGTTCCTTAGTTCATTTTCTATTGTCTGGACAGGCGATTTGGATCCGAGAGCCCGTGCCCACTCAGAAACTGTGGGCTATAGCACACGAAAAGATGGGAATCGAGCCGAGTTTCCATTTTATGGCTCTATAGTGCGAAAATATTGACGATCAATCATCGCGGGTCGGTGACCAATGTTCCTTAGGTCATTCTCTACTGTTCGGATAAATTTCAGGAGGTTTCAATTCGGGAGCCCGTGGCAGTTCAGAAAGCGTGGGCTATAACCCACGAAAATATTTTAATCAGGCTGAGTTTTCATTTTATGGCTCTATAGTGCAAAAATATTGACGATCAATCATCGCGGGTCGGTGACCAATGTTCCTTAGGTCATTTTCTATTGTACGGATAAATTTCATGAGGTTTCGATCCGGGAGCCCGTGGCAGTTCAGAAAGCGTGGGCTATAACCCACGAAAATATTTTAATCAGGCCGAGTTTTCGTTTTATGGCTCTATAGTGCTAAAATATTGACGAACGATCATGACGGGTCGATGACTAATGTTCCTTAGGTAATTTTCTGTTGTTCGGACAAATTTCAGGCGATCAAGATCCGGGAGCCCGTGCCCACTCAGAAAGCGTAGGCTATAACACACGAAAATATAGGAATCGACATGAGTTTTCATTTTATGGCTCTATAGTGCAAAACTATTGACGAACGATCATGGCAGAACGGTGACCAATGTTCCTTAGGTCATTTTATATTTTCCGGAAAATTTTCAGGCGGTCCGGATACGGGATCTAGTGCCCTCTAAGAAAGCGTGGGCTATAGCACACGAAAATGTTTAAATCGGGCCGAGTTTTTCTTTAATGGTTCTATAATACCAAAATATTGACGAACGGTCATGGAGGGTCGGTGACCAATGTTCTTTAGGTCATTTTCTAGTATCCGGATAAATATCCGGCGGTCCCGATCCGAGAGCCTGTGCCACTTCAGAAAGCGTGGGCTATAGTACACGAAAATATTGGAATCAGACTGAGTTTTTGATTTATGGCTCTATAGTTCCAAAATATTGACGAACGGTCATGAAGGGACTGTGACCAATGTTTCTTAGGTCATTTTCTATTGTCCGGACAACTTTCAGGCGATCTAGATCCGAGAGCCCGTGCCTACTCAGAAAAGCGTGGGCTATAGCACAAGAAAATATGGGAATCGGGCCGAGTTTTCATTTTATGGCTCTAAAATGCCAAAGGATTGACGAATGTTCATGAAGGGTTGGTGCCCAATGTTCCTTAGTTCATTTTCTATTGTCTGGAAAGGCGATTCGGATCCGAGAGCCCGTGCCCACTCAGAAAGTGTGGGCTATAGCACACGAAAAGATGGGAATCGGGCCGAGTTTTCATTTTATGGCTCTATAATGCGAAAATATTGACGAACTGTCATGGAGGGTCGGTGAACAATGTTCCTTAGGTCATTTTCTATTTTCTCGATAAATTTTAGCCGATCCGAATCCGGGAGCCCGTGCTAACTCAGAAAGCGTGGGCTATAGCACACGAAAATATTGGAATCGGGCCGAGTTTTTGTTTTATGGATTTATAGTGCCAAAATATTGACGATCAATCATCGCGGGTCGGTGACCAAAGTTCCTTAGGTCATTTTCTATTGTTCGGATAAATTTCAGGCAGTCCCGATCTGGGAGCCCGTGGCAGTTCAGAAAGCGTGGGCTATAACCCACGAAAATATTTGAATCAGACCGAGTTTTCGTTTTATGGCTCTATAGTGCCAAAATATTGACGAACGATCATGACGGGTCGATGACTAATGTTCCTTAGGTTATTTTCTATTGTTCGGAAAAATTTCAGGCGATCAAGATCCGGGAGCCCGTGCCCACTAAGAAAGCGTAGGCTATAACACACGAAAATATTGGAATGGAGCCGAGTTTTCATTTTATGGCTCTATAGTGCAAAACTATTGACGAACGATCATGGAGGAACGGTGACCAATGTTCCTCAGATCATTTTATATTTTCCGGAAAAATTTCAGGCGGTCCGGATACGGGATCCCGTACCCACTCAGAAAGCGTGGGCTATAGCACACGAAAATGTTAAAATCGGGTCGAATTTTCATTTTATGGCTCTATAGTGCCAAAGTATTGACGAACGGTCATGGAGGGTCATTGAACAATGTTCTTTAGGTCATTTTCAATTGTCCGGACGAATTTCAGGCGGTCCAAATCCTGGATTCCGTGCCCTCTAAGAAAGCGTGGGCTATTGCACACGAAAATGTTGGAATCGGGCCGAGTTTTTGTTTTATGGATCTATAATACCAAAATATTGACGAACAGTCATGGCTGGTCGGTGAACAATGTTTCTAAAGTCATTTTCTATTATCCGGATAAATTTCAGGCGGTCCCGATCCGGGAGCCCGTGCCACTTCAAAAAGCGTGGGCTATATAGTACACGAAAATATTAGGATCGGGCTGAGTTTTTGTTTTATGGCTCTACGGTGCCAAAATATTGACGAACGGTCATGAAGAGACTGTGACCAATGTTCCTTAGGTCATTTTCTATTGTCCGGACAAATTTTAGACGATCCGGATCCGGGAGCCCATGCCCACTCAGAAAGTGTGGGCTATAGCACAAGAAAATATGGGAATCGGCCCGAGTTTTCATTTTATGGCTCTAAAATGCCAAAGGATTGACGAATTTTTATGGCGGGTCAGTGACCAATGTTCCTTAGGTCATTTTCTATTGTCTAGAAAAATTTCAGGCGATTCGTATCTGGCAGCCCGTGCCCACTCAGAAAGCGTGGGCTATAGCACACGAAAATTTTTAAATCGGGTCGAATTTTCATTTTATGGCTCTATAGTGCCAAAGTATGGACGAACGGTCACGGAGGGTCATTGAACAAGGTTATTTAGGTAATTTTCAATTGTCCGGAAGAATTTCAGGCGGTCCGAATCCGGGATTCCATGCCCTCTAAGAAAGCGTGGGCTATAGCACACGAAAATGTTGTAATCGGGCCGAGTTTTTGTTTTATGGCTCTATAATAACAAAATATTGACGAACAGTCATGGCTGGTCGGTGTCCAATGTTCCTTAGGTCATTTTCTATTATCCGGATAAATTTCAGGCGGTCGTGATCCGGGAGCCCGTGCCACTTCAGAAAGCGTGGGCTATATAGTACACGAAAATATTAGAATCGGGCTGCGTTTTTGTTTTATGGCTCTTTGGTGCCAAAATATTGACGAACGGTCATGGAGGGTCATTGAACAATTTTCTTTAGGTCATTTTCAATTGTCCGGACAAATTTCAGGCGGTCTGAATCCCGGATTCCGTGCCCTCTAAGAAAGCATGGGCTATAGCACACGAAAAGGTTAGAATCGGGCCGAGTTTTTGTTTTATGGCTCTATAATAACAAAATATTGACGAACAGTCATGGCTGGTCGGTGACCAATGTTCCTTAGGTCATTTTCTATTATCCGGATAAATTTAAGGCGGTCCCGATCCAGGAGCCCGTGCCACTTCAGAAAGTGTGGGCTATATAGTATACGAAAATATTAGAATCAGGCTGAGTTTTTGTTTTATGGCTCTATGGTGCCAAAATAAAAACGAACGGTCATGAAGAGACTGTGACCAATGTTCCTTAGGTCATTTTCTATTGTCCGGACAAATTTCAGGCGATCCGGATCCGGGAGCCCATGCCCACTCAGAAAGCGTGGGCTATTGCACAAGAAAATATGGGAATCGGGCCGAGTTTTCATTTTATGGCTCTAAAATGCCAAAGGATTGACGAATTTTCATGGCGGGTCGGTGACCAATGTTCCTTAGGTCATTTTCTATTATCTAGACAAATTTCAGGCGGTCCGAATCCGGGATTCTGTGCCCTCTAAGAAAGCGTGGGCTATAGCACACGAAAATGTTGAAATCGGGTCGAATTTTCATTTATTGCTCTATAGTGCCAAAGTATTGACGAACGGTCATGGAGGGTCATTGAACAATGTTTTTTAGGTCATTTTCAATTGTCCGGACAAATTTCAGGCGGTCCGAATCCGGGATTCCGTGCCCTCTAAGAAAGCATGGGCTATAGCACACGAAAATGTTGGAATCGGGCCGAGTTTTTGTTTTATTGCTCTATAATAACAAACTATTGACGAACAGTCATGGCTGGTCGGTGACCAATGTTAGTTAGGTCATTTTCTATTATCCAGATAAATTTCAGGCGGTCCTGATCCGGGAGCCCGTGCCACTTCAGAAAGCGTGGGCTATATAGTACACGAAAATATTAGATTCGGGCTGAGTTTTTGTTTTATGGCTCTATGGTGCCAAAATATTTACGAACGTTCATGAAGAGACTGTGACTAATGTTACTTAGGTCATTTTCTATTGTCCGGACAAATTTCAGGCGATCCGGATCCGGGAGCCCATGCCCACTCAGAAAGCGTGGGCTATAGCACAAGAAAATATGGGAATCGGGCCGAGTTTTCATTTTATGGCTCTAAAATGCCAAAGGATTGACGAATTTTCATGGCGGGTCGGTGACCAATGTTCCTTAGGTCATTTTCTATTGTCTAGACAAATTTCAGGCGATTCGTATCTGGCAGCCCGTGCCCACTCAGAAAGCGTGGGCTATAGCACACGAAAATGTTGAAATCGGGTCGAATTTTCATTTTATGGCTCTATAGTGCAAAAGTATTGACGAACGGTCATGGAGGGTCATTGAAAAATGTTCTTTAGGTCATTTTCAATTGTCCGGACAAATTTCAGGCGGTCCGAATCCGGGATTCCGTGCCCTCTAAGAAAGCATGGGCTATAGCACACGAAAATGTTGGAATCGGGCCGAGTTTTTGTTTTATGGCTCTATAATAACAAAATATTGACGAACAGTCATGGCTGGTCGGTGACCAATGATCCTTAGGTCATTTTCTATTATCTGGATAAATTTCAGGCGGTCCCGATCCGGGAGCTCGTGCCACTTCAGAAAGCGTGGGCTATATAGTACACGAAAATATTAGAATCGGGCTGAGTTTTTGTTTTATGGCTCTTTGGTGCCAAAATATTGACGAACGGTCATGGAGGGTCATTGAACAATTTTCTTTAGGTCATTTTCAATTGTCCGGAAAAATTTCAGGCGGTCCGAATCCCGGATTCCGTGCCCTCTAAGAAAGCATGGGCTATAGCACACGAAAATGTTAGAATCGGGCCGAGTTTTTGTTTTATGGCTCTATAATAACAAAATATTGACGAACATTCATGGCTGGTTGGTGACCAATGTTCCTTAGGTCATTTTCTATTATCCGGATAAATTTAAGGCGGTCCCGATCCAAGAGCCCGTGCCACTTAAGAAAGCGTGGGCTATATAGTATACGAAAATATTAGAATCAGGCTGAGTTTTTGTTTTATGGCTCTATGGTGCCAAAATAAAAACGAACGATCATGAAGAGACTGTGACCAATGTTACTTAGGTCATTTTCTATTGTCCGGACAAATTTCAGGCGATCCGGATCCGGGAGCCCATGCCCACTCAGAAAGCATGGGCTATAGCACAAGAAAATATGGGAATCGGGCTGAGTTTTCATTTTATGGCTCTAAAATGCCAAAGGATTGACGAATTTTCATGGCGGGTCGGTGACCAATGTTCCTTAGGTCATTTTCTATTGTCCGGACAAATTTCAGGCGATCCGGATCCGGGAGCCCATGCCCACTCAGAAAGCATGGGCTATAGCACAAGAAAATATGGGAATCGGGCTGAGTTTTCATTTTATGGCTCTAAAATGCCAAAGGATTGACGAATTTTCATGGCGGGTCGGTGACCAATGTTCCTTAGGTCATTTTCTATTATCTAAACAAATTTCAGGCGGTCCGAATCCGGGATTCCGTGCCCTTTAAGAAAGTGTGGGCTATAGCAGACGAAAATGTTGGAATCTGGCCGAGTTTTTGTTTTATGGCTCTATAATACCAAAATATTGACGAACATTCATGGCTGGTCGGTTACCAATGTTCCTTAGGTCATTTTCTATTATCCGGATAAATTTCAGGCGGTCCCGATCCGGGAGCCCGTGCTACTTCAGAAAGCGTGGGCTATATAGTACACGAAAATATTAGGATCGGGCTGAGTTTTTGTTTTATGGCTCTATGGTGCAAAAATATTGACGAACGGTCATGAAGAGACTGTGACTAATGTTACTTAGGTCATTTTTTTATTGTCCGGACAAATTTCAGGCGATCCGGATCCGGGAGCCCATGCCCACTCAGAAAGCGTGGGCTATAGCACAAGAAAATATGGGAATCGGGCCGAGTTTTCATTTTATGGCTCTAAAATGCCAAAGGATTGATGAATTTTCATGGCGGGTCGGTGACCAATGTTCCTTAGGTCATTTTCTATTGTCCGGACAAATTTCAGGCGATCCGGATCAAGGAGCCTATGCCCACTCAGAAAGCGTGGGCTATAGCACAAGAAAATATGGGAATCGGGCCGAGTTTTCATTTTATGACTCTAATATGCCAAAGGATTGACGAATTTTAATGGCGGGTCGGGGACAAATGTTCCTTAGGTCATTTTCTACTGTCTAGACAAATTTCAGGGGATTCGTATCTGGCAGCCCGTGCCCACTCAGAAAGCGTGGGCTATAGCACAAGAAAATGTTGAAATAGGGTCGAATTTTAATTTTATGGCTCTATAGTGCCAAAGTATTGTCGAACGGTCATGGAGGGTCATTGAACAATGTTCTTTAGGTCATTTTCAATTTTCCGGACAAATTTCAGGCGGTCCGAATCCGGGATTCCGTGCCCTCTAAGAAAGCATGGGCTATAGCACACGAAAATGTTGGAATCGGGCCGAGTTTTTGTTTTATGGCTCTATAATAACAAAATATTGACGAACAGTCATGGCTGGTCGGTGACCAATGTTCCTTAGGTCATTTTCTATTATCCGGATAAATTTCAGGCGGTCCCGATCCGGGAGCCCGTGCCACTTCAGAAAGCGTGGGCTATATAGTACACGAAAATATTAGAATCGGGCTGAGTTTTTGTTTTATGGCTCTATGGTGCCAAAATATTGACGAACGGTCATGAAGAGACTGTGACCAATGTTCCTTAGGTCATTTTCTATTGTCCGAAAAAATTTTAGGCGATCCGGATCCGGGAGCCCATGCCCACTCAGAAACGTGGGCTATAGCACAAGAAAATATGGGAATCGGGCCGAGTTTTCATTTTATGCCTCTAAAATACCAAAGGATTGATGAATTTTCATGGCGGGTCGGTGACCAATGTTCCTTAGGTCATTTTCTATTGTCTAGACAAATTTTAGGCGGACCGAATCCGGGATTCCGTGTCCTCTAAGAAAGCGTGGGCTATATAGTACACGAAAATATTAGGATCGGGCTGAGTTTTTGTTTTATGGCTCTATGGTGCCAAAATATTGACGAACGGTCATGAAGAGACTGTGACCAATGTTCCTTAGGTCATTTTCTATTGTCCGGACAAATTTTAGGCGATCCGGATCCGGGAGCCCATGCCCACTCAGAAAGCGTGGGCTATAGCACAAGAAAATATGGGAATCGGGCCGAGTTTTCATTTTATGGCTCTAAAATGCCAAAGGATTGATGAATTTTCATGGCGGGTCGGTGACAAATGTTCCTTAGGTCATTTTCTATTGTCCAGACAAATTCCGGAAATCCGGATCCGGGAGCCCATGCCCACTCAGAAAGCGTGGGCTATAGCACAAGAAAATATGGGAAGCGGGCCGAGTTTTCATTTTATGGCTCTAAAATGCCAAAGGATTGATGAATTTTCATGGCGGGTCGGTGAACAATGTTCCTTAGGTCATTTTCTATTATCCGGACAAATTTTAGGCGATCCGGATCCGGGAGCCCATGCCCACTCAGAAAGCGTGGGCTATAGCACAAGAAAATATGGGAATCGGGCCGAGTTTTCATTTTATGGCTCTAAAATGCCAAAGGATTGATGAATTTTCATGGAGGGTCGGTGACCAATGTTCCTTAGGTCATTTTCTATTGTCTAGACAAATTTTAGGCGGACCGAATCCGGGATTCCGTGCCCTCTAAGAAAGCGTGGGCTATAGGACACGAAAATGTTGAAATCGGGTCGAATTTTAATTTTATGGCTCTATAGTGCCAAAGTATTGTCGAACGGTCATGGAGGGTCATTGAAAAATGTTCTTTAGGTCATTTTCAATTGTCCGGACAAAT
>ML350693.1:96640-115016 GCA_005239505.1 Nicotiana paniculata | reverse complement strand
TTTCAGAAGTCGCTCCAAATATGATATCATCCACATATATTTGCACAACCAGAAGATCCTTACCTTCCCTTAAGAACATGTTACTATCAATTTTGCCTCGTTTGTACCCATGTTCTAGCAGGAATTTTGATAATATTTCGTACCATGCTCTTGGTGCCTGTTTGAGACCATATAGAGCCATGTCGAGTTTGTATACGTGGTCAGGTGACTACTTGCTTTCAAAACCTGGAGGCTGCTTGAAAAATACATCTTCCTTCAGATAGCCATTGAGAAAGGCACTCTTAACATACATCTGATTAAGAGTGAATTCCATGTGTGCAGAAAATGTTATAAGAAGTCTGATTGCCTTCAGTCTTGCCACAGGGGCAAAGGTCTCATCATAGTCAATTCCTTCTTCTTGACTATATCCTTGAACAACTAATCTTGTATTATTCCTTGTAACAGTTCCATCCTCATCGAGCTTGTTCCTGAAGACCCACTTGGTGCCAATTACAGATCTATCCAATGGCCTTGGTACCAAGTGCCATACTTGACTTCTTTCAAACCGATTCAGCTCTTCTTGCATGGAATTTACCCAATCAGTATCTTGTAGGGCTTCCCCAATGTTCTTTGGTTCGATCATGCATAGAAATGCATCAAATGCACATAGATTTTTCAAGGATGATCTTGTCTTGATTCCAGATGCCAAATCTGTTATGATGTTCTCAAGAGGGTGAGAACTCTGATATATGTGTGGCTTAAGTACAAGTTGTTCATTCCTAGATGATCCCATGATGTCTTGTTGCTGTAGAGCAGGATCAGGGTCAGGTTGCATATGTTGAGTTCCCCCTGTCATGATGCTTAGGGTAGTTGAACCTGGTCTATCACCTGTTCCACCTTTCATGATTTCTTCAGTGTGATGACTGCTTCTTACCAATCCAAGCTCCTCATCTTCAGGTTCCTGTCTCTCAGAAGAATGTTAGTTTAATCAAAGACAACATGTATACTTTCTTCCACACACATAATTGTTTTATTATACATTTTATAAGCTTTACTATGTGATGAATATCCCAAGAATACTCCCTCATCACTTCTGGGGTCAAATTTTTCTAGGGAATCTTTGCCATTGTTGTGTACAAAACACTTGCATCCAAAATCCCTAAAGTGGGATTTGTTAGGCTTTCTCCCTTTAAGTAATTCATAGGGAGTTTTATCTACCAGAGGTCTAGTCATGCATCTATTGATTATGTAACAAGCAGTATTTATTTCTTCAGCGCAGAAGCTGTGAGGTAGTTTGCTAGATAGGAGCATGGTTCTTGCCATGTCTTCAAGAGTTCTATTTTTTCCTTTAAACACCCCATTTTGCTGTGGGGTTCTAGGAGAAGAAAAGTTATGATTAATACCATGTTCATCACAGAACTCAGTAAACTTAGTATTCTCAAATTTAGTACCATGGTATGATCTTATTGATGCCATTTGATGTCCCAATTGATTTTGAGTTGTCTTGACAAATGAGGTGAACATATTAAATGCTTCATCCTTAGATGCCAGGAATAAGGTCCAAGTGAACCTTGAAAAATCATCAACTAGCACCATCACATATCTCTTACCACCTCTACTCAAAGTTCTCATAGGACCACATAGATCCATATGAACCAGTTCCAACGTCCTGGTGGTACTGACTATTTTCTTACTTTTGAAAGAGGACCTTACCTGCTTCCCCCTGGCACATGCCTCACAAACTTTGTCTTCCTTGAACTTAATGTTAGGAAGTCCTACCACTAAGTCCTTAGAGACTAGTTTGTTAAGCTGAGTTAGACTTGCATGACCAAGCCGTTTGTGCCACAGGAGGGGATCACTGTCCAACACACTTAGACAAGTGATTTCATTTTCAGACTATGTGGACAAGTCTATGACATAGATGTTATTCATTCTTTTTCCCTGCAAAACAATCTTGTCAGTAAGCAGGTTTATCACAAAAAATTTTGTGGAAGTAAAAGCAACCAGGTTACCTCTGTCACATAGTTGTGATACACTGATAAGACTATATTTCAATCCATATATTAGATACACATGTTCAATAGAGCGTGTATCATCCTTATCTACCTTACCAACCCCAATGATTTCAGCTTTCTTTCTATTTCCAAAGGAGACATTTCCTCCTTTGAGACTTTCAAGTGAAAGGAACTGTTCCATGTTCCCAGTCATATGCTTTGAGCAGCCACTATCCAAGTACCAAATCTGGTTGCCTCCTCTCACTTGAACCTACAAAAAAGAAATCAAAGGTTAGTCTTAAGAACCCAAACTAGTTTGGATCCTTTTCTATGAGAGAATGGATTAATCAAATTTTTCCTTGCCCAATTTGGCAGCCAGTTTTTCCCTTTTACAAACCTCTCATTTTTTCGACTGGCCTGCTCTTTTGCAGTACTCATATTTGTGGTGCCCAGTCTTACCACAATGGGTGCAGATTTTATTCTCAGGAAGAGTGAGATACTTGTTTTTGGGATCCCACTTGCCCAATTGACTTCCAAATCCAATCCATTTCCTGTTGCTACTATGATTCTCTTGAAGCCATATCAGGGCGTCAGAGGATTTATTCCATTTACAGGTTCGATCTAATTCATGTTTGACTTTGCCAAGTTGTTCATTAAGAGTTCTTATTTGTTCTTCCTTGGCATACGTCTTATCTTTTAATTTTCCTATGTTTTCTTCTAACATGATATGAGAATGATCAACAACCTTTTTACTTGATCCAAGCTTTAGCTTTAAGTTTTCAGATTTTAGTTCTAGAATCTCAGTTTCAAGAGGATGAACCTAATTCAACAAGTCAGTGTTTTTCTTTTCGGATTCACTGACTCTGATTTCCAGTTTTATGCATTTTGCTTTTAGCATTGCACATTCTTTAGATAGTTGATCCTTCTCTTTGGTTGTTTCCTCATCATCTATGAAATCAAGTAGCAACTCGGAGAGTTTTTCCTTAGATAGGAACTTTACTTTGTTTTTAAGATGATAGATACTTACCTCTGGTTCTTCATGTGATTCCTTATCAGATTCTCCAATTGTCACGAGCGTCTGATCTTCAGTCTCCCTATCTTCTGATTCTTCATCTGAATTTTTCTCCCAAGAAGCAACCATAGCCTTTGTTGTGGTTGTCTTGGGTTGAACGTGTTCCTTCCTCCTGTTCCTTATCTCATATCTTTCCTTTTTCCACTCTACTTCCCACTGAGGACAGTTTTTAATGAGATGGTCAGTCTTACCACATTTATAGCATCCTTCGTTGGTTGGTCTTTCTGGAGACTTTGCTTTGTTGTAGTTTCCTCCTCTAGAGATGCCTTTTTTCCTCATGAGAAAGTTTCTGAATTCTTTGGTGAGCATGGCCATCTCATCATCTTCCAGATCTTCTCCCTTAGTGATTCTTAGGGCTCGACTCCTCTCCTTCTTTGGACCATCCATCTTCATTGTCTGCCTCCTCAGTTCATAGGCAGTGAGGTTTCCAATTAGCTCATCCAATCTGAGGGTTGCCATATTTTTAGATTCTTGGATAGCAGTGATTTTGCTTTCCCAAGAAATAGGCAATACCCTTGTTAGTATCTTTTCAACCTTGTCCTATTCAAGAATGGTTCTTCCAAGAGACTTCAGTTCATTAGTCAAGGTTGTGAACCTTGTGTACATATATTGAATAGTCTCTCCCTCTTTCATAGTGAAGTTTTCGTAGTAAGAGTATAGTAGAGTACCTCTTGACCTTTTTACCTGAGGTGTTCCTTCATGGGATACTTGCAAGGTGTCCTAAATCTCTTTGGCAGTGTGCAGCTTTGGATTCTGTTGTACTCTTCTGGACCTAGTTCACACACTAGCCACTTTTTGGCCTTTGCATTCTTCTCCCATTTCTTTAGATCCTCAGCAGTGCAATCAGCTCTTGTCTTTGGTATATCTATACCTTCAGCAGTCTTCATGATGGTAGCTAGAGGACCATCAGTGACTATTTCCCAGAGTTCATAGTCTTCTCCAATTAGGTGATCCTTCATCCTATTTTTCCACCATGAGTAATACTGGCCATTGAAGATTGGTGGCCTTGTAGTTGATTGACCTTCCTAATTTCCAGGTGGTGCACTCATCTTGATCTTCTCCAAGGTGTTAGCCTTTCAAGGATAACCTACTCTGATACCAATTGATGTTTTAGACTTCAATACGACACAAGAAGATATGTTACTTTGTGTGGTGCCCAATTTTCGAGTGCTGTCTCAGTAGAAGAACCTGGTTCTTCTTGGTGTTCCAACTACTACTGTTGCGGAATAATAAAAAGCAGTAAAGTAAAAACACATAGATTTTTACGTGAAAAACACCTGGCTCAAAAGGTGAAAAAACCACGACCTACTCCTCAGTAGGATTTGCTCAACTCTTCACTAAAAACTCTGAGCCAAACGGACTTAAAAAATATACTCTTTTGTAATCCTAAGGATTGATTCTAATCCCTTTGTAGCCCCTAGCTAATTTCTACACACCTCAAGTTAACTCTAACTTGATCAATACGTACCTATTACAATTGCTTCTATGAAAGCTGAAAGATACAATATTAAAAACTCCTACTACAATCAACTAGACTCAATAATCAATCAGATGGAACTGGTTCTTCTAGTTGAACTATAGCCTTTGCATCGCACAATGATTCTGCTACCAAAAATAACTCTGGGAATTTTGCTTTCAGACTTTGATTCACTTCAGCTTTGTGCGTGTTTTTTTCCAGCAGAAATACATCAAGTATTTATAGAGTCAGCCGTTGAGTTTGTCTTCCAATTCTAGTTCAACTCTACCTGGGTGAACCAATTCGAACCAAACTCAACTTCCTTTCTTTTGTTACTTTCCTTGCTGAATTCGACTTCAACTAATCAGATCAGTTTGAAACATTTTTGCATTAGGATACAATCTCTTGGTTCATTGATATTTCATATTCAAAACATCTCCTAAGCATATACGGTTCATGTGCCAGCTAGTCAGTCCAAGATGTGTGCTCTGATGGACCTGGTTCAACTGGTCAGCCTTTTGTCAATCTTCAAAACTATGCAGAGACATGGGTCAACAACTTTCAAAAGGAAATCCTCGATTTTATAGGCCAAGGCCACCCCACTCAGGGACTGACACTTCGAATAAGTTCGAAGTGTAATCGGAAAATAAGCCCAAGAGACAGATCCCAAGGCTACTTCCAAACTAACACGGTTCGGAACGTCAGAATTTCGTAATGAAAATAGACCTTCAAATACTTTTATAAATTGGTTAAAAAGGTTACCATCGGCAAAATGACAAAAGGTTTTCGACAACGTCAGCCCTCGAAAAACCCTAAGGGGTATTGAATTATCCGAACCTTCGAACAATTTTGCATTAAACAATTTTGTGCTAAGGCATAACAAAGAAAAGAGTGTCGATAACACCAACCCTCGAAAAACTTAACGAGTACAGACTTATCTCGTGCTAAGGCATGAAAAAAAAAATTATGATTAACTTTTTAAGCCGAAAAGGGAAAAGCCATTCTTTTGAAGCCATATCGGCCCATTTCAAAAGCCTAAGGGCCATTTTATTTTTTGAGTTCGAAAAATCATCCTCACTCAACTAACCTAAGGGTATTCATACTTCGAGTTCGAGCAATTACTCACTCGACTATAAAGACTACATTAGTCCGACTTCGATCAAGTTGCCTAAGCTTCGAATTTACGAAACAAAATTTTCACAAAGCATAAGTGAATCGAAATTTTCACAAGGCATCAGTGAATCAAAATTTTCATAAGGCATAAGAGAATTAGAATCTTCACAAGGCAAAAGTCGAGATAAATACCAAAAAAGAAATTTTTTATACATATGAACATATTTACAAAGGACCGGTCGAGGTCCTACATAAAAGAAAAGAAAAAAACAAGAAGAAGAAAAAATACAAAGGCTCCTAACTATTTTCGGGGGCAGCTGCTTTACCAAGATCCTACCCATTTTCGGACCCACTCTTGATGCCATCATCATCATCGTCAAAAGAGGCCAATGCTCTAGCATCAGCTTCATGTTCTTTTGCCTTCACTATCTCCTCGGTAAGATTAAAACCTCGAGCGTGAATCTCCTTGAGGGTTTGCCTCTGAGATTGGCATTAGGTGAGTTCAGCAATCCAATGTTCTCGAGTTTGATCTGTCTCTGCAGCCTCCCTCGCTTGGACTTGAGCGTCTTGAGCATCGTCCCGATAGACGGCCACGATTGCCTCTACTTCGGTCTTTGCCTTTTCGGCCTCAGATTTGGCCTTTGCAAGTTCGGAAGCCAACCGAGCCTCGAGATCCTCTATATTCTTTGCCTGAGATGAGATTTTCTCCTTCATACTTCGGAGCTGGCTTTCGACCGAGGACAGTTGGGCTTGACCAACATTTTTTCTTCAGCAAAGCGGTCCATGTGTTCTTTCCACCCCAAGGACTCCACCTTCATCTTACTGAACTCCTCAGGGAACTGCTCGATCCTCTCAATCTTCTGCTGCAACTGTGAGATTGAAATGTTAGCCACCGTTGCCAAATCGATTCCATGAGCTTTTAAAATTATCATTACCTTCTCGATCAGGTCAGACTAATCCTTGTGAGTTTTAGCCAACTCGGCGCGGAGGTCCTTGATATCTTCATCTCTTTGTCCACGGAGAAGTTTGAGGGCATTCCTTTCCTCCGAAAGTCCTTGAAGGTCGGCTTCACATTGGCTCAGCTCTGCTCGGGACTTCGAAAAAGCCTCCTGATGGAGTGCCAAAGCCTGTATGAAAAGGAAAGGGAGTTAGACAAAAGATGGAGGAATGTGATATCAACAAAGGAACTAAGACTTACCCGATTCAGAATTCTTTGAGCCTCATCGAAGAGGTTGGCCGCTTCACTTAGGTCGGAAGCATCTTAAACCCCGACAAAGAAGTCTCGGAAGGGATCCTCCCCTCCAGGGGCTCCGTTTACCTCGGGGGTCCTCAAGGCTTGGGCATCCCGAATTGCTTCTTCAGAAAAAGCAGGGAGAGTAGGCGAGTCCCCGATTACTATTACCCCAAGTGAGTCACTTGGGGCGTTCTTTTCAATTCGAGGGGTTTCGGGACCAGTCCCCTCAGGCATGCCCGCCGTTTGTTCACTTCGGTGGGGGGCAGCCTCGATCTCTGCCGACTCGGGGACTTTGCCCGAGTCCATATCCAAGACCCCCTCAGTTCGAGGAGGGACCTCACCAACCACCACCGATTCAGCAGTACGGAGCTACCAGTACGGAGCCATCGTCTTCTTTTACTTCCTCCATTATCCGCTGAAGTACATCCGCAGGGAGCAGCAGTGTCCGTCATCGACTTACGAACAGGGTTTTCCTGGGCTTTGGAACCCCGGAGGTCGAGGTCCTCTTCCTCTTATTATCCTTTGCTAGTTTTAGAACCGGGGCCGAAGTCTCTTCCTCACCAGTCGGGGGCCTCATGACCGCATCCTTGCCTAGGCCTACACACGAGAAAATTGAATAAGTCCAAGAAGGACATCTTGACCAAATTATCGAAGATAAGAAAAAGGGGTCTTACCATGATTCTTGGCCTCCCATCGGCCTTTTACTAGATCGTCCAACAACGCTCGGTGCATTTGGAGGTCAAGGCAAGGTTATAAACCCAGCTCTCAAGGTCGAGGATCGCACGGGGCATCCAAGAAACCGCTAATGAAAGAAGACATTAATGAGAAGAATCAAAGGAATGAAATAATGCATGGAAACTAGCAGTGAGATAATACTTACGCTTCATGTTCCATTTCTCAGAAAATGGCATCTTCTCTGCCGGGATTAGGTCAGAAGTCCTCACTCAAATGAACCTGCCCATCCAGCCTCAATCTTTGTCCTCGTCGATGCTCGAGAAAATCACCTTAGTAGCTCGACGCTGAAGTTTAATCAACCCGCCTCGATAGAGACGGGGGTTGTACAATCTAATGAGGTGGTCGAGGGTGAAAGACATTCCCTCGACTTTGCTCGACAAGAATCAGAGCAGGATGACTATTCGCCAAAAGGAGGGATGGATTTGGCCTAGGGTTATTTGATATTGATGACAGACGTCGACAATGACGGGGTCAAGGAGGCCCAGTGTGAAAGGGTAAGTGTAAACACTTACAAACCCGTCCACATGGGTAGTTATGTCCTCTTCGGGGGTCAAGATCACCACCTTTTTATTCCCCCAGTTGCAGTCTTTCTTTACCTGCTGGAGGTATCCCTCAACTATCGAGCATATATATCTCGACACTGGCTCGCACTGACCTGGAACCGACGTAGCCTTCTCGATTTTAAAGTCGGAGTTTGACGCACACCCCCAGGAATACACTCCTCAAGGCGGGGTTCCACCGGCATTTTCCCCTTGGCTGGTTGAGAGGGTGAAGCAGCTTCTTTTTAGGGTACCGTTTTCGATGTTTTGTCCATTTTTGTATGAGTTTGAAGAAAGAAGAAGGTAGTAAGACTTGATTAACAGCGAAACCTGAAGATTTGTAGAAGGAAAGGGCTTAGGAGAGGTAAAAGCTTTGGAGATTAGAAGAAAGTGAAAGTAAAGTTTGAATATATGAAGAAAGGGCCTATTTATGGGACATACGGTGACGGTTCAAAAGCATTAGTGGCCGACCACCAACTGACACCCTTTAATGATTTGGGAAACTGTACCGATGGGATGTTTCGGTCACTTCCGCCGCTTACATCACGGGGATAACGTCATGGCAGGTCGAGATAAAGAATCGAAAGCTCAATTCGTTTCTTTTCATTACACTCTAAAAAATGAGGGGACTATCTGTATACAGTAAAAACTAGGCCCACCCGATTTCGCTATTTGATCGAGACCCGGATGTTGCATCGAAGCACGACTTCGTAACGGAACGGACTAAATCACGAGGCTGGGGTACCGAGTTCAAAATCGAGGTACCGGTCAAGATCGAGGCTAATAGCTATCGAAGCCAAATGAGACAGACATCGAGTAAGATCGAAGATAGCATGCTAATGAAAAGGCGAGATATTCGTGATAGGTCGAAGATCGTGGCGGAAATCTTAGAACGGATCCAATCACGAATGACAAACTCGTTAATCATGGGATTTCCTTCTGTAATTAGAGTTATACCATAAATGGAATTCTTCTACTATATAAAGGAGAGTTCTAATCATTTGTAACTCATCATTATTCACAGACATCAAAGCAATACAATTCTCTTTTCTCGCTTACATTCTTGTTCATCAGCTTGTTATATTTTAATTATTCTTGCATCAACCAGTTCGAGGGTCTCCAAACTCGAGGGCTAAGTTCCATTCTAATATTGGTTTGGTTTACTTTATAGTTCGATTATGTTATTTATCTTCGTATTTATCAATTAGTATTGAGTGAAATCACATATCCTTAAAATCACATCATAAATTTAATTGTTATCCAATTTTTAGGGTAAACAATCTCTCTTTCTCACTCTCTCGTTGTTGAGCAAATAGAAGATTTGCTGATAGTTGTCGGTGCAGGAGTTCCTCAGGGTTCTTGCGGCCATTAGAGCCAGTTTCATGCAAAAGAAAATGAACACTTAACGAGCTAAGTAAATAGTAATCTAAGACTCCCCTGTAGCCAAAATATATGGCACTCATGTCTCGGTTTTACCAAATTTGCTTTTGTAGATTGTCTTGGGTCATTTTGTTTGATTATGATTTATTTGAATATTTTATACTATTTAATTAATATTTGAATGTTCTCGTAATTGGTGCATATTTGTTCACTCAGTTATGCACTTGTTCAGTTATGCACTTGTTGATAGAAATACAATGGTTTCTAATAGAGTACCTTTTAATGTCCTTGTAGTTCTTGTGTTCACTTTTTCAAAAAGACTTATCAGAAATGTGGTTCTTAAGCTAGAAAAACTTAGGATTTATGTGTATTTATTATTTTTGTGTGAAGTAAATAATATAATATAGGACCTTACGGCGGAGCTTGATTTTGCTAGTTTGGATAAAGTTAAGTGGCATCGTTTGTAATGAGGAAATAAAATGCCAGGACTAGACACAATTATAATACTTTTCATACTATTCTTCATTCATAAAGCTTCGCCTTTGGCTCTAAAATTTGTAAAAATAGTACGGGACACCCTATTTGATCGCCCCCATTTAACTTATACCTATTTTTTTAAAAACTTTTAACTTGTATCCACTTTTTAAATAACTTCAGCCTCCTTTTCCTCGCTGAGCTGAAGTTCACCAGTAACAAACAAAAACTTCAGCTCTAGAGCTGAAGTTCGCCAGTTACAAAGACAAAACTTTAGCTCTAGAGCTGAAGTTCCCTAGTTACAAAGACAAAACTTCAGCTCTAGAGCTGAAGTTCCCCAGTTACAAAGACAAAAACTTCAGTTTAAGAGCTGAAGTTCGCGAGTTACAAAACAAAAACTTCAGCTCTAGAGCTGAAGTTCCCCAGTTACAAAGACAAAAACTTCAGTTTAAGAGCTGAAGTTCGCGAGTTACAAAACAAAAACTTCAGCTCTAGAGCTGAAGTTCCCCAGTTACAAAGACAAAAACTTCAGTTTAAGAGCTGAAGTTCGCGAGTTACAAAACAAAAACTTCAGCTCTAGAGCTGAAGTTCCCCAGTTACAGCTCTAGAGCTGAAGTTCCTCAATTACAAAGACAAGAACTTCAGCTCTAGAGCTGAAGTTCCGCAGTTATAAAGACAAAAACTTCAGCTCTAGGTTCGCGAGTTACAAAACAAAAACTTCAGCTCTAGAGTTGAAGTTCCTCAGTTACAAAGACAAAAACTTCAGCTCTAGAACTGAAGTTCGCGAGTTACAAAACAAAAACTTCAGCTCTAGAGCTGAAGTTCCCCAGTTACAAAGATAAAAACTTCAGCTCCCCAGTTACAAAGACAAAAACTTCAGCTCTAGAGCTGAGGTTCGCAAGCTACTTCAGGCTCGTCTACTAGAATGTTGAAGTTTTGCGTGATTGACTTTGCTACTTCAGCCCCGTATGATAAAATTATACGAAAAAACGGGTACACTTGTAATTTTTTTACAAAGTAAATATAAGATAAATGTGACACAAAAAAATGGGTACGAATACAAATGCCCCCTAAAATTTCATCAAGACTAGTTGGAAATTGTGGGTTTTGATTCTCTTAGCAAGAAAAGAATCGGATATATGAGTTGGGTAGGGCTTTGTCCAAGCTGGAGTTTATTTAAGAAAGAAAAAAATTCTTTTTAAATCTAGTCAAATCTGTTAGGGAAAAAGGGTATGCTCCTTTTGACTAACGGCAGGGTAATTTTGTGCCCAAAAGCAAATGAAGGGAAAACTTATTGCTTAGAAGCATTTTTTATCCTTTTCCGTATGAAAAATAATGTGTTATTTTATACAAGACAGAATATAAAATAAGAATACGAGAAATAAGAGGAAACTTTCACTGATATACGTAAATGTCCAAAAAATATGCAATTTTTACCTGACAATTGTATGGGTCAAAATTAGGTCGAGTTTAATGAATGCAAACGGACGAGCTGTGGTCGAGGTCGAAGCTGAGCACGGCCCAGTGGTAAGGAGCTGCCAGGAGAGAGACTAATGCCGAGGTCGAGTAGAGAACAAAGGGCAATAGTGATTAGAATAGTCTTAAAGTTGCGGTAAGGAATATTCATTGAATATTCCTCTAACTGTACTTTTTTGGGGTTTTCTAGGAATATCCCCTATAAATAAGATGAGATAAGGAATAAAAGGGGATCTTCACTTTTCTGAAAAGAACATTTTGTAAATGGTTGACTATCAAGAATATACAAAAAGCTTGTTTTGTCTCCTCTATTTGATTCCATTGTCAAACATTCCTCTTTTACTCACAAGATCTAAGAATACGTTATCCATCTTCATAATATATTGTCACACGCTATTGTCAGAAGAAGAAATCATCTAACTCATTCAACATTTGGGTGACAAATTCCTTCTTATTACATTTAATGTCATTTGTAACATTTATTGCATATTTTATCCTCATATTTATTGATAATCATTGAGCATTAACTTGGTATTCATTGACTTGAGTTCGGTCCCATATCGCTAAAATAATCAAACTTCAGATGTAGGATTTATTACATTTAACTTGGACTCACCCATTATCTTCTTATTAAAATAATTTAACAAAAAGGTTATTAACTTTTTGGTAAAACAACAATGCTGGTCTAGTAATTCACCTTCTGACAATTTTCATTACCACATAATAATTATAATTATTATTTACTGCACAAATAATTTTGTACAGCTAAATTGACAATCAAACGAGCCCACATGTGTTCATCAGTCGCTGTACCAATAACTTCGGAGAAAAATCAACTACTTGAAATTTCCAATTATAGGAAAACCCCAAAGAAGTACTCTGCAGAAGAGGTACTTGTTCTGTTTTCTTCTTTAATTTCTTTTCTTTGGGTTCTTCCTATGATGACTAGGGGCAGAGTGAAGATTTTAATTTTATAGAATTTTAGAATAATGATTTCAAATGTTAATAATTGTAGTCTAAATTTGATATTTGTACATATTTAATAATATAAAATTTAACACAAATTTATTATTTGAAAAAAATCTACTGAGTTTTGTCTAATCTGTAACCTGACTTCTAGCTTCGCCCCGGATGATGACCATGATTAGGAGAAGATCCAATTTTTGTTAGTAATATATTTATTAGTGCTGCAACTTGATATAATATTTCATTAGTCATAGTCATTGTTTACCTTGAAATTGGTATTAACAATTATATTTGATTTGTGCTTCTAAAAATATGTGATCTATTCTAACACTAGTTGATTATTAGGAAGTGACAAGTACAAATAATGAAAATAAGATAAGCAAACCAAAGTTGTCACAAGGCTAGGCCTCGAGCTGGCCAGAACAGGGGGGCCTCGAGGTCTAATTGGGGTGGTAAGAAATGAGCTATCGAAGATATAACGATATTGGGGGCCTCGGGAATAGCCTTTAGCGGCTAATAATGAGCAATAATGAAGAACACTAAGTAAGGAACAATAAATCTCAGAGATAGTGAGAAAGAGCAGAGAATGTTCTATTGCAATGAATGTGTTATGTTCAGTATTCGTCCCTTTACAAAATGACAAGGGTCCCCTTTATATAGGAGGGGGAATCCCAACATAGTACATGTATAATTATGACAAGGTAATGCTATTGATACAACTATTTAATGGTTCAGTACGGACTTTTACTATCCTTGCAGACTTGGTCAGCTCTAACCATGTGCCCTTGGGAATTTCCCGCCTTTCCATGACGGTAATCGATTTGTACTGCCCTGAAGTTGAGCACAGGGAACCCTCTGTATTCTCCCTCGAGGGATGCACCTCGGGGCCAAGCTTCGAATTCTGTCGCGAGCTACTCGAGGCCGAGCGCGGAATGCCACAGTAGCCTCAAAATCGGGCTCTCCGATTTTGGCCATATACAGATAGTCCCCGTGTTTCTTAGAATGAAATGAAAAGAAACTATTTGAATCCTTTGACTCTTTGATGTCCACATCATGACGTCAGTCACGTGAAGTCAGTGATTGCTGCGACAGAAAGGATGTGCAAGAGTCATGCCTGCACGATTCTCGAAAGGTCATAGTACGATAACGGTGGTTGGCCGACCTTTTACCTCCTTCAATACGCCTATCGCACTCCTACAAATACCTCAATCCTTCATTTCTTGAACCTTCACTTTTCACAATATCTTCAGAGCTCTAATCAACCCTTTCTCTTGCTTCCCACTCTTGTTCGTCTTTCGATCATTTTATTCCTCTTCTTCTACGATTTTTGCAACAAGAATGACAAAAAATTCAAAGACCGATCCCCAGTAGGGAGAAACTTATTCACCGTCACGCTTGTCAAAGAGCAAAGCAATAGTGCCTCCTCGTATTTAGGAGTGCATCCCAGGTCCTTGTGAAACGTCTTCCGATTTCAAGGTTGAAAAACCTTCCTCGAAACCGGGGCGATGCGAACTCGTGTCCCGGTATATCAGCCTAGTAACTGATACTGAAAAAGTGAGGGTTGACTGCCGCTGGGGGGAGGCAGTACAAGTGGTAATCCCTTCTCTTGAGGAAAACATAACAACACATAAAGCTGGTTACCTCAGTGTGTATACATATCCTTTTACCCTAGGTCCGGTAGAACCCTCTTCGCTGTCGATAGACCCCGTAATCCTTGATTTCTGTAGGCAATACCGGGGGACACTCGGTCAGATCTATCCATCATTTTGGCGCATTTCTTATATGATCAGGTATTTTTCGAACATGGTCAAGGGGATGCCTTTTACCCTCAACCATCTGATTAGAATGTACAACCCCCGACTTTATCGAGGCGGCCTGATTAAGCTTCAGTGTCGGGCTTCAAAGGTCCTCTTTGCCAGCATCGATGAGGACAAGGACATAGGATGGATGATCCGCTTTGTCCAAGTTAGGACCTCAGATCTGATCCCTGCTGAAAGGATGCCCTTCCCCGAGGAATGGAACATGAATCGTAAGTGAACATGTCGACTGAATATTTTCTCTCTCTTTTAGACCATCTTCTTTTCGAACTAACTTCCTTCGATGAAGCAGCTATTGAGTGGTATCTCGGCACGGTCAAGGATCTGCTAGGTCGGGTTCGTCAGCTTGACTCGAACTGCCCATATGTTAAGCGTGTGTGGCGCGATCTAGCCAAGACCCTATGGGAGGCCAAAAACCACGGTGCGATTTTACTTCCGCCATACTTGAATTCCCTGAAGAAGATATCCCTTGAATGTATTCTCACTTTTGGTGTTTATATTTTGTGCTTATGTAGGCCTAGGAGAGGCCTTTTGATAAGGGAACCCCCGTCCGGGGAAGCAGATACCCAAAACCCATTGGGGAAAAGAAGAGGAAGGGAAAATTACCAACTGAATCCCCCAAGCCGAAGAAGGCTAAAGTCCATAAGTCTAAGGTCGATTCAGCGACCTTGACTCAAGAAGCGGCCGAGGGACTTCAAGTTGAGGGCGAGGAGAGAGATGACCACCCGCTAACGTTTGAGGGAAGAGGGAGCACTACTGCTTCGAAGCTGGCTGAGCCGATGGTTGTCGAGTCGAAGGCTTCTAGGAAAAAAAACTGTTGATGATGTTCCACCTCGGGCTGAAGAGATCATCGTGGGTGGGTTGGACAAAGTCCTTGAGCCGGTCGACGGCCAAAATATTTTTCGAACTGAGGGGCGTTCGGTAGCTGGGCTCGGGGATCCAAGTTCTAGAGCCCCCGTAGGCAAGAGGAGACCCCGATCGATCCAGCCGGGGTTGTTAATATAGGTGATTCTCCGCCGGGTCCGGCATTCTCTCCTGGGGAGTTACGAGATGCCCGAAATATGAAGACCCTCGATGCGGGGGCATCCTTCGGGGAGAAGGATGCGTTCGAGGATGCATCGTCAAAGAAATTTCTGACTTTAATGTCTCGCTCATCTTCGAGGAATGAGGCTCTCTAAACAGGTAATCTTTCGACGACTATGCCTTGGGTTTTTTACCCTTATTTTTCTGTCCTTTGCGCTTTTAGGCCATAGCGCTTTATAATTAGATCTTCACTAAGTCTCATGCTGAGTTTACCTGCTACGAGGAGGAGGTAGGAGACTCTCATCGGAGGTGGAGGAGTTCAGAACTCTTTTTTCCAAAAAGGAGGAGGAATTGCATGGCCTTCGAGCACGCTTGGAGACGGTGTCTCATGAGCGGGATAATCTCGACGAGAAGGTAATGCAGTACTCAAATGTTTATTTTTGCGTTCGTTCAACATTATCATTTAATGTCTTAACTTTATTTTTGCAGTTTAAGCAGAAAGATGGCCTAATGCAGGAGAGGCTTAGAGCCAAGGATACTGAGATCCTCGGGCTCGAGCGGTGCATGGATGAAATGGCCTCTGAAAGGGATGCTCTCCAAGAGAGGCTGACCTCGGTTGAGCGTCATCTTCAATATATAAAGGTGGAAAACAATAAGTATAAGTATCTTCATGCCGCATCGGCCGTCGCGCTGTCCACGACCAAGTCTGAAACCGATGCACTTATATCGTCGTATCGGGAAGATGTTATTGCGGCCAATGCACGAGCCAAGAGAATATCTGAAGAGGATGAGCTTAAGCTGACTCGGGCCCTTGATCATGCTCGAATAAGATCTTGGAGGCAGGCTCTCGAGGAAGCACATGTGGGGGGCTTCGATCTTCTTACCGAGATCGGAAGAGTGAGGGCCCTAGAAGAGGAAGCGGTCGCTCTGCTTACTTCCGATGATGATTCGTCCAGTGGCTCAGAAGATGATGAAGATGCAGGTGAAGTCTCCGAGGGGGAGGAAACCGCTGACGTCCAGGAGATCGAGGGAAAAACCGTTGAGGGTACTATTCCTGAAGGGACTTTATCCGATCAAGCGACCCCGACGGTAGATTAGGCCTCTTTTTGCTTCTTTTTTGTGTAATGGATCTAAGTGTGAGCTTTGTGAATATGTTTCGTGAACGTTTATTATATATGAAAGAATCTTTTCTTTTTGTTGCTTCTCATCTTTCCTCTGCTCTTTTGGAATAAATCCTTATGCTTGTCATCGAGGCTTTGTAAGCCTGATTTTGCCTCATCGAGGTCTTATGATTAGTCCCCGAGCGAGATGACCTCTACCTTCCTATCGAGGGTATGCCCATTTGGGATCTTATAAGTTCGATATTATGGCCTTGGTCTCGATATCGGGGTTATGCCTTTTTAAGGTTTTGTAAATTTGGTCATGCCTCGTTGAGGTCTTACAGGTTCGATGTTGCCTCGTCGAGGGCTTACTAGCTCGAAGTTGCCTCATTGAGGTCTTACAAATTGGCCCTTAGGCTCTTTAGGTTGGGTCGATTCGACCTCTAATATGGCTATAGTTTTCCCTCATTTTGGCTTAAAGACTTTTACAATTTTGGTTATGCCTTGGCATGTTTCTGTGTTCGTCCGACTCTTCGATGGCTCGAATAAGAACCTCGATTACAAGTCGATATGTGACGATAATTGAGTACCTTGTGAGGTTTTTTCGAAGGCAGACGTTTCGAAGACTTTTTATTGGAAGCTGATTATTTTCGAAGCCATTGTTCGGAGCTGATGTTGTCGAAGATCCTTTGCTTATGCAGAGAGTAGCTTGATTAACCGGTTCTTTTTGAAGTATTTTTGAAGTATTTTTCAAGGCCTTTAGTTTTGTGATGGCGGTCGGACGTCTCCGATCCGTGTTAATTCGGCGTAGCCGTTTGATATGACCGTAGTCTTTATGTCCGGCTGTAGCCTTTAGTCCCCGGGTGAGATGATCTCGGCGTCTATATTCGAGGTTATACCTTTTTAGGGGTCTTACAAGTTCGAATATATAGCCTCGGTCGTAATATCGGGGTTATGACTTTTTTAGGTCTTGTAAATTTGGGCATGCCTCGTTGAGGTCTTACAGATTCGATGTTGCCTCATCGAGGGCTTACTAGCTCGACGTTGCCTCATTGAGGTCTTATAAACTTGATTGCCTCATTGAGGTCTTACGGATATGATGTTGCCTCATCGAGGGCTTACTAGCTTGATGTTGCCTCATTGAGATCTTATAAATTTGAGTTTTGATGACCCGATAAACTGACTCTCGTCGGCAGTCCCCGAGTGTTCGAGAGTTTTTGATGGCTCGATGGGCTGACAGTTGATGACAGTCCCCGAGTGTTCGAGAGATTTCGATGGCTCGATGGGCTGATTGTTGATGATAGTCCCTGAGCATTCGAGAGTTTTTGGGCCTTGAGCCGTTTTACGTGAAAGTAATAAACTTCTTCGAGGCACAAAGCGTTTTGATGAGAAAAGAGGCTTCTTTGATTACTTGATATGTGCGTACATGCCCGAAGGCTCGACTATTTTATATGAATGCGGTTCATTCGACCATTATACAATATTCTCCTATTGAGTACTTCTTAGGCATGACTTGAATACTTAATGAGTTTGCCTTAGATAGCATATAAATGTTGCCTCGTTAAAAACCTTGCCGGTAAAACCCATTTGGAATAAAACCCGATCAAGGGAAAAAGAGTGCAATGCATGCTTTAAAACCCAAGGTCTTCGAGCTAAGGGGTGCTTCGATTCCTCTCACTCGAACATATGCAAGAAGATAGTATGAAGTGTAGACGGAAAGAAGAGGGGGAAGGTTATACCTTAGCATTAATAGCTTCTGAGCATTGATACATTCCAATTGCTTGGTAGTTGTTCGTCTTTCATGGTGCCGAGTTTGTAGGACCCTTTGCCTACTAATCCAAGGGCGCGATACCGTCCTTCCCAGTTAGGGACTAGCTTTCCTTCATTTGGGTTTCGAGTGTTGAGGGTGAATTTCCTTAGGACTAAGTCCCCAACTCCAAAGTATCGGAGGCTTGTTCTCCTGTTATAGTACCTTTCGATCCTTTGTTTTTGGGCGACCATTCGGACCAATGCGGCCT
>ML350693.1:42969-91889 GCA_005239505.1 Nicotiana paniculata | reverse complement strand
GGCAAGTTCTAGACTACACAGGATAGCATAGAAAATCACTAAACCTCACTCACACATTGCACATGACTCAATCACAACGTTTTTATTCAATTCTCAAGTCAAGCAAGCACACAAAATTTAGAGAATTAAGCAATATCACACTATGTAGCATACAAGTCACACAACTGAGCTAAGGCGTCACAAAATAGGCTATTTATTTTTACTCAGGCATCACATGTCAAACCAAATATAAGGGAAAGCAGAATGTATGTCATAACCTAATATGTCGGCATCAAACATGTCATAGGATATTTCTAAGTTACTCAGTTTCTTCCTAACTACTCTAAAAAAGTTTTTTACGTAAAACTAACTAGAATATCCGGTTCGAGTTACACCCTTGAAAAAGAACCGGTGCCCAAAGAAAAACTAAGGGATACTACCTGCCTATCCTAAAAAAATAAAAAATCTTCTTGGTGTTTTTAAATCGAACTTCATCTCTCAAAAACAATTGTCCATTAGATCCATCGTTGGAAAAGTCCAAGATTTTTCTAAAAAAAATAATAATTTTAAACAATTACATCTCAGAAAGTAGTTTTTCCACCCCCACACTTATGTTATGCATAGTCCTCGATGCATGATAACAAAGANGGGCATAGCTCGGACATGATTCTCAATCTTTAGAGTCGGGATGACCCCACACTTAAGCTCAAACATGCCCCCTCATCTTCATATTTTGGGTACTCAGACTTCCCTTACTCTGCAAAATAAAAAACAACACAAAACTCGACACTAAAAAAATAATGAAAAGATATACAGGCTGGGTTGCCTCCCAACAAGTGCCTTATTTATAGTCGTGGCACGACTCTGCTACTTCACCACTTTTCCTTCCACTTTGAGGATATGAATTGCGTCCCAATTTTGCATCAATTTTTCTGTCACGTTCATGGGGTGGTGGTGTAAAAATGAAGGAACCAAACAATAGGTATCGCATCTTGCACTTCTTGGCTCTTAGACGAGGGATGTCATTTTGTCTCCTTGGCATCATAAATTTCAGAATATAAACACTTCGTTCCTCATCCATTGACTCCTCTATATGCTCGACTGGATCAATTCCCATGTCACCAACTAAACACAATGTTGAAAAGTTTTTAGAATGAGGTCCAATACGCTTCAACTCAAAAACTGCATTATTTTTGACATCCTCTATTTTATACTCTTCATCAACCTTGACATCATTAATAATTTTTCCGAATATTTGGATTTCCTCTTTCCGCTCCACAAGCTGGCCAGTATCCACAAATATTAATGGTAGGGCATCAGACACCTCAACCTTCTTATTCAATTGAGCCTGCATGTCATGGATATTTGAGCCAAATTGGTTTATCTCTTGCCTGAGCTCAGTTCTTCCTTCTACCAGTTGCTCTGTCATATTTGAAAGACCATCACGAAGAAACTCATGAGATTTTATTAGTTGAGCTTGTTCCTCTAGCCAAGATTGTCTCATTATATCTGCTTCTTCAAAATTATCTTCTGGTGCGAACCCGCTCTCTTCGTCGAGTTGAGGTTCTTCTTGGAAATTGGCCATTAATTCATCCACTCTAGCCTGGAGTCTTTTGATAGCTAAGGCGTCAAGAAGTTGCTCCGCTTCTTGTCTCATCAAGTCCATAATACGAGCCACGCTTTCCATATCCTCAATTTCCTTGCTCCTATCAAACTCATTAACATTATTAGAAACATTACAATAAAAGCTCTGAGAAGGATAATAAGAATTAGGACAACCATCCCAATGGCCACCTTGACAACCACACACATTACAAAAATTCCACACATTAGATTGAGATGGACAATATTGCCACATGTGTGGTCCTCCACAATATGGACAAGGATCGTCATAATAAGAATAACCACTATTCGACCAATTATCATTCCAAGATGCCATGTCAAGAAAGATAATAAAATATTAAATTAAGATATAAATAAAAAAATAAAAACTTAAATAGACAAAAGTAAAAATTCAATCTAGTAGAATAGTCAATTTCTAAGTCCCCGGAAACAGTGCCAAAAACTTGTTGCTCCCAAACGCACATGCAAGTATACGTGGTCGACAAATAATATAGGATTGTGAATCCAGATATCGTTCCCACGGGGACTTGTGATTAA
Organism: Nicotiana paniculata; assembly: GCA_005239505.1. Classification (NCBI taxonomy): domain Eukaryota; kingdom Viridiplantae; phylum Streptophyta; class Magnoliopsida; order Solanales; family Solanaceae; genus Nicotiana; species Nicotiana paniculata. The sequence continues at coordinate 89,750 of ML350693.1, read as the reverse complement.
CTATCAACTAAACTATTCCCAAACAACTAATCTATTTAAGCGATTCCTTTAGTATGAATATTTAACTAAAATTAATCTAGAGTAACAAATTAAGAGATTAAAGAAACAAGTTGGCGAAATTTTAGAGACGAATTCAATGAGAGATGATATTCTAGAGTTATGGGTTGGCTAACAATCCCGTTGAGTTTTCCACCTAAATTGTCTAATTAGTTTATCTAGTTTATTGATTGACGAGGTTAATATTGCTCATAGCCTTCTCCCGAAGTACAACTCACCTATTCAAGCTAACCTAACGTCTATATTCCTATGGAATTAGGATTAACAAGAACGCATTAATAATTCCCGTATAATAACCAAGCAAGGCGATTAGGTATATTTCTATCCTAACCGCAAATTCGCTCCCTNAAGCCTCCTTCAAGCGTGGTGTGTGTTCCTCCACGTGAATTCCCCTTCAAAATATGTTAGATCCTTCAAAAATAAGATTAGACTTCCTTTTATACGTGTTGGGTAGGTTTAGGGCCGAAATAACCGTGTCCCGGGCAAAATAGGACAAAATTCTCATCACCGTAGCCCTGGCTAGCGCCGGGCGCCCACCAAGGCGCTGCCCCATATTTAGCTACTTCCCACAGCGCCACAAGTGGGACTGGGCGCTGCCTGTGGCGCCCAAAATCGCCACTTTGCCCGATTTTTGCGTTTTGGTCCGTTTTGGCTCAAATTTCGCGCGTTTCGCGCCCAATTGATCCCGAGTCATTCCTAAACATAAAAACACTTCAAATTAATATAAATCATCATATTTAACATCTAAAATTCATGAAACAAAAGTAAAATATGAGGCGATATACATAGAAATATATATACTTTAAGCTAAATATCAATAGTCACAAGAATATTAGAAAACAAAGGAACAAAATCATAAACAGTCGAGGAACAGAAGAGGAATGAACCCAATCATTGCACGCCAATTTAACAGCAGCCGGATATCATAAACGACTCACATCTGCAGAAAAACTATACTTTCGCAAATCTCAAAACGCAAAAGTTAAAGTCACAAATTTGTACCTGGTAAGCAGATATTTTTGCCGATAAAAACAAGAAATTGAAGGAGAAGAATGAGTTATGCAAAAATATTGTAACCTACACAAAAAGAGAAGTGGGAAACGGATGAAAGAGAGAATATTAACAACGACGATAGAGCAAAATCGAGCAGCACAATCCAAACTCAACTGTTAATCGCATCTGCTAGGTAAAAATTGAAGATACCTGGGGAAGAAGAGCAGTTATTTGGGGAAAACGCTGGTTGGAGACCTATCTGTGTGATTTTGTTAATCACTCATCTCTTCCGTATCCCGTTCGATGAAGGGAATAGGTTTCCCTATTATTTTCTGATTGGAGCAAATTGTTCATTCTTGTCAAAATAATTTGGAGGGACATATTTTGTTTTTGGAAGGGACGGAAAGTTAAAATAAAATAAAATCCTATTCCGCTAAAAGTCAATTAGTAATTTTTATGGTAATTTATTTTTTATCGTCGGTAAAAGGATATTATTTACTGGCTAATAGTCATTTGCGCTAGTATTTCAGCTTACAAAATCTATTAGTGGCAATTGACTTATTACCTCTAAATAATTGCCGCCAAATGCCCTTTTTGTAGTAGTGACGAACTTCTTCGGATCTACCACCTTCAGAATCGGAGGTGCACCCGGGATCTGGTCGACCCTCGAGTTATAGCTTTTTACTTTTTGTCGTTGGCCTCTATCTTCTTTTCTCCCAACTCGATTCTTTTGGCGAGGTCATCGAGCATCTACATAACAACGGGGTATGCTGGTGACCCGTTGTTGCTCGGCCTTTCTGGTACCTGCTCGAATTGAGGAGCTGTTTCCGGCCCCGCTGTGCTCGAGGTTTTTTGCTGACTCTGTAGCTGAGCAATGGCAACCTATTGTGCTTGCAACATCTCGAAAATGATTTGTAAGCTGACTTCATTTCGAGCATGTGTTGTTTGTGCGTCAGGTTGGACTTCTCCTTGCACGCTTCTCCCGACATCCGCACCCAAATCTGTGCTTATAGCTATATGTGAACCAACATCAACTGGGTTGGGAATAGGTGTTATTCCGAGGTTGAGCGGTGGCACACCGGCTGCTGAAGCTGCTGCATTATTTTCCCCGTGAAAATCAAGGTCATTGTTGCCATGCACTGGTGTGTTGGCTGAGTTTGACATGTTTTAGCCTAAAATAAAAAAATCTTGAACAAGAAAAAGCGTGAAGAATCACTATTATTTTTAGCCCCACGGTGGACGCCAAACTGTTTACCTTGAAATAGGTATTAATAATTATATTTGATTTGTACTTCTAAAAATATGTGATCTATTCAAACACTAGTTGGTTATTAGGAAGTGAAAAGTACAAGTAATGAAAATGAGATAAGCAAACCAAATTTGTTACAAGGTTGGGTCTCGAGCTGGACAGAACAGGGGGGCCTCGAGGTCTAATTGGGGTAGTAAGCAATGAGCTATCGAAGATATAACGTTACTGGGGGCCTCGGGATAGCCTTTAGCGGCTAATGATGAGCAATAATGAAGAACAATAAATGAAGATAATAAATGAAGAACACTAAGCAAGGAACAATATATCTGAGAGATAGTGAGAAAGAGCAGAGAATGTTCTATTGCAATGAATGTGTTGTGTTCAATATTTATCCCTTTACAAAATGACAAGGTCCCCATTATATAGAAGGTTTCTCCCAACATAATACATGTATAATTATGACAAGGTGGTACAGTTATTTAATAGCTCCGTGCGGACTTTTACTATTCTTGCAGACTTGGTTAGCCTAACCACGTGCCCTTGAGAATTTTCTGCATTTCCATGACGGTCATCGATTTGTACTGTCCCGAGATCGAGCACAGGGAACCTTCGATATGCTCCCTCGAGGGATGCACCTCGGGGCCAAGCTTCGAATTCTGTCTCGAGCTACTCGAAGTCGGGCGTGGAATATCACAATAACCTCAAAATCGGACTCTCCGATTTTGACCGTATACAATCATTATAACACAATATGAAATTAAAAATGGGCGAAAAACAGATTTATTAGTCAGAGTACATCAATCCTATTCCTAAGAAATCTGGAATTTTCCTAGAAATAAGTAAACGGGGAAAAAAGAAGAATGAAAAAAATATTAAGTCAATCGGATTCTGACTTTGGATCTATAACTGGGTCAACGTTAAGATCCAAACCCGCATTATCCTCCACTCTTTCTTCCTCCCTCTTAACGCCGTCAACCCCTTAAAATCTTCCGTCCGCAAAGCCAGATTCCACGGTGCCGATGCCACCGTCAGCTTTCTCCTAGTGCCACCGCTGTTGGCGTTACCCTTCTCGAAATACTTTACCGCCACACGTATCATCCGCAGTATAGCATAGAACTCCTCCACTTCATCGTCCTCCACGGCCTCCCCTGCCGGCGTGCTCTTACCGTAATCTTCCTCCGTTTTTATTTGCTTTTTTACTTCAATTTCTCCGCTGTGTAAACATTTCCGCTTTTGGACCTCCATTATTGTTGAGCTCAATCTTGATTTTCCGGTGAAGGTAATTGATCACGCTCAACTATGTCTTGTAAAAAGACTAAACGGGCGCTGCAAATATAATCCGGAATATTACGCCCAGAGTCGATCTCAAAGGGAATTTACGTATCAATCGAGCCTTTAGAATACTCAACTTTTATTCAATCAATTTTCTCAAGACTTTTGAATATCAATTGGTAATATTTTACTATTTCTACTCACAAAAGTAATAAACTAACGATTAACTAACAATATGATGTAAACAATTATAATAAAGGTCNTCTATACTCTGGGAGTGGTGTTGTTCAAACAACTACCTAAATATGCACTCTCTCTCAAGTAGATACATAATAAATAGGAATAGCTAATCGAGTATCCTTTCAATTAACTACAACAAGAACGTAGTTGAACAAATAGAGTTTAATCAATCAATCAAAGTTATATTAATATCACAATAAGTTCATCCCCCAACGGGTTCCAACAAAACCCTAGATTAAGGAAATTAGCTAATCATGCTCATAATAATCAACTCCAAAATAACTTGCATAATTAAACTACAAAATAATGAATAAAAGATGTAAAAATCAATGTTTTGTTTCGCTGAGTAGTATTCCACAGGCTTCTCTTGTCTCTAATGACATCTCCCCTTCCAAGTTGTGTTTTTAGGTCTATTTATATGTTTGGAACAAACCTTAAACGTGTAGGAGACTTCTATTCAAACCGGAAAACACTTAAAATCTTCAAAACTCGGATTTGGGCCGGACCAGGGACCAGGCTTTATGGCCCAAACGCCTAGATAAAGCCTGGCCAGGCCTGGCGTTAGGCCTCAAACGCCCCCCAAACGCCTGGTCCTACCAGGATTTATGGCCCAAACGCCTAGATAAAGCCTGGCCAGGCCTGGCGTTAGGCCTCAAACGCCCCCCAAACGCCTGGTCCTACCAGGATTTATGGCCCAAACGCCCAGCTATAGGCTTTACAGCTCAAACGCCCAGCTATAGCCCGGTTCACTCCTTTTCGCCTCTTGAGCGTATTTTCGACGTTTATGCATCCATTTAGCTCGGCTTCCATCTCCAATTCACCTACACATGAAATAGACTCCATTATGCACATATAAAGTATATTTTTATCATTAACGCACATAAAATGTAAGGCACATAATGTGTTAAACCATGAATTCTAGCCACACATCAACACCCCACACTTAAACATTTGCTCGTCCTCGAGCAATCAAACTACACTCATGAACACAACTTATTAAGCAAATCCCTTAACATGTTATACCAAGAATTTTTAAAACAGTTCAAGCACGGAGGTGTGACATCCTTGCCTCAATAATCGACTCACATATACCATGTTTTATTCACAATCCACTCACTACTCTAACATAGAAGTCAACAATATTACCTTTCCTTCATGAATCATGTGCCCTCACCAATCAAAGAGCTAGTTCCACACACAATGAAATTTAAGAACACTTAGGAACTCAAGATAGAAAGAATTCACTCACGCTCAGAAATAATATTCATATGCCACAAAAGATGCACCATAGGCTTGCCCGTAGTGTACTACTCTACTAATCAAGCTCATTCAGTCTAGGATCAAGTAGGACTTTATTTGGTTGTAATGTAGGCTACGGGACGGGTAGGATACATTTAGATATAGAGTGACTACACCCCCCTAAGCACTTTAATACAAATACTTTAGCGTTCAACCTCAAACTTATATTAAATTAACTCCACCTTCACATCAATGTTATTACCTCATACTTCTTTAAGAACAACTACATCAAGAGTCACCACTTGTCACGGGATATATATATATATATATATATATATATATATATATATATATATATATATATATATATATATATATATATATATATATATATATATATATATATTCAACAATACAACTATTTTTTTTTCTTCTTTTTCTCTTTTTTTTTCTTTTTCTAAGTGACTCTTGATTTTTTTTTCAAAACAGTGCACCTTTCTCCTTATTGCAATTATTTCCTTCAAAAATCAACCTACCACCCCACACTTTAATTTTCCATATTTCATCAGATTTCCGGTGCTTACGAGAGGTGACAATGTTCAAATATATGATCGATCCAAACAAAGGGGCATGGCTTGTAATGTGGTTGTCAAAGAAACATGATTATAGGCTCAACGAGGTCAAATACGATACGTAACAATTAGGCGGGTAAAATATACATAGCTAGCTCAACAAAGAAACGCCTATATCACTTCCAAGACTGAACAAAACTACTATTTCGCTTTGCACACACACGGGGCAAGTTATAGACATCAAATGCAATGCACAGAATAACATACAAACCTCACACACACATGGCACATAGCTCACTCAAGATTGGGTCTATCACGACACTCCAGTCAAAGCAGTTAAGCAAATTTAAGAATCCACGATTTAAGGTATTTATCCTGAAGTCAAAAAAATTGAGCCTAAGCGTCACAACCAAAGTACTGACTATTCTCAAGGCATCACAAAGTTCCGAGATATTGCTGCGATTAATCCCTCAACCATGTGGTTACTACTCCTAAAAATTAAAAACTACCTACACCCGGTTCAATTAAAAACCCTTGGAAAAGAACTGTGGTCCAAAGAAAAACCAAGGGGGAATTACTACACTACCTAAAATAAAAAAAACTTTTTGGTGTTTTCTTTAGACTTACTTCCCTCAAGAGAACTGTCTAAGAGATCCATCATCGGGAAGAGTCCACATATTTTTTTTTAAAAAAATTTCTATTTTGTTCTACCTAAAATAAAGACCTACTAATAAGAAAAGCTAAAACTACTAACAAGAAAGAACAACAAATCACAACAAATATGTACAATACCCCAGACTTAAATCATGCAGTGTCCTCAGTGCATCACATATAGACAAAACAAGAAATAAAAGTAAGGTGTAAGAAATTTCCTGCTCAAGTAGCGTCGACATCCTTTCCATTAGTTTTGCTTTCCCTGCTCCTTCGAGCAACCGCTTGAAGCACTTTATGCCTCCACTTTGAACTTATGAATTTGACCCTAAGTTTTGATTCTGCTCTATGATCATGCTCCTGGGGTGGTGGAACGAATCTGCCTGGCCCAATAAAACCATGTAGTAATCTGTGCTTCTTGGCCTTTCGATGAAATGTGTACTCCTGACTTTCTGGCAAGAAGAATTCCAGAATGTAGGCATCTTGTTCCTTATTCCTTGGCTCCTCAAGTGGTTCGGAGGACTCTATTTTCATATCATCATCCAAACACAATGTGAAAAATGGTTGGAGTGTGTACCAACATCCTCAACACTAATGACACTAGATTCAGCAAAATATGTCTCATCAATGCCCTTGGTTAATTCTAGTATCTTTTCTACCACATCGACATCCTCAAAATCCAGTCTGGCCTTCTCCACTAGCACTTTTTATACGTCATCATCCATGGGTTCTTTGTTCTAATTAACCAGATAAGGTGGCAGTGGTTTCAGTTCAACCTGGGTGGTTCTTCAATAGATGACCTGGCCGGCGGGCTCTCTCTTTCCTCTACGTATAGTGACTCAAACTCGAGAGCCTTTGGCCATACCCCTTTTTCATCAAGTGCTAACACCCAATCTACCAGTTATCACCGTTCATATCATCTAGATTCATCAAACATTCAATCAAAGGGTCCCCAACAGTCAGGGACGCATCATCTTCTTCCGGGATCACGTTCACAGCATCAATAAGAGAGCAGTTGGCGAACTCACTGGGTCGCCTCATAGACTTCTGCACGTTGAAAGTGATTTCTTCATCATTGAGCCTCATCTTACGTTCACCAGTCTCACGGTCAATAAGGACTCTGCCTGTGGCCAAGAATGGCCTTCCCAAGATTATGGGAATTTCCTCATCCACTTTACAATCTAGTATCACAAAATCAGCAGGGAACACAAACTTCCCCACTTGCACCAATACATTGTCCAGAATGCCTAACGGTCTCTTTACCGTCTTGTCAGCTAGCTGCAATAATATTGAAGTTGGTCTTGCTCTACCAATCCCCAGTATTTTATATATGGCCAGCGGCATCAAATTAATGCTGGCCCCCAAGTCACATAGAGCTTTGGCAAAAGCTAAGTTGCCAATGGTACAAGGAATTGTAAAACTCTCTGGATCAGACAACTTTTCAACAATAGGACGCGTTACCACCGCACTACAAGTCTGAGTAAGGGTGACAGTAGCCAGATCTTGGAAGTCAAATTTTCTGGACATCAATTCCTTCATCATTTTAGCGTAACCAGGCATTTCCCTCAACGCATCAATCAATTGGATATTTACGTANTTTTCTTTCTCAGCCACCACCTCAACTACCGATTATTGGGCTATCTCCACTTCTTTTTCAGTCTCACTTTGTGCACTGGGTTCTTCTTCAGTAGGTTGCACTGTTACCTTGGTCAAGTTTGTTGCATCATCAAGCTCAATCGGCATGGGTACCAGTGTCTCGGCCTGCTGCTTTCACGAGCTCTCTCCAATTCCAAGTCTTAGTCCCTGCCATTGCGGAGAGTCACTGCCATTAGTTGCCTTGGGCCTTGGTCCGTAGGATTTACATGAGTGTCTGTAGGTAAAGTCCCACGAGGACGATTGTTCACTGCCATAGATATCTGGCCCAACTGTACCTCAATATTTTTAATAGATGCATCATGTACATCTACTCTCTCACTGATTTTGGCATCTGACCCTATAATCTGCTGCATCATAGCTTCTAACCTGGAAAACCTATCTTCTTGCCTTCCCCCATATTGCTACTGAGGAGGGTAGTATGCTTGTTGTTGATTCTGATGGTTATAACCTTGTGGCCTATGATATGGTGTTGCATTACCTTGTGGTCTCATGACACCCATATTTTCACTGTTCTGCTGTTGGTGAGTTGGTCTATACGGTTGAACTTGCTGACCCCAATTCTGCCCCCCTTGTTTCCAGCTTCCATAATTTGACACATAATTCATGTTTTCTGGATAAGGATGGTGGTCACATGGTGCATTCCACTGATTACCAAATGGTTGACTAACGCAAGATGTGCATAAGGCCCCATTGGTTGTATCTACGATGTGTCCCTGCTGCTTTTGCCCTGATTCCTCCACCTTCTTAGTTAATATGTTCATATGTGTTATCAAGGTGGCAACGTTTTCTGCAATAGTATTGGATGGATCGAATGGCACTGAGTGAACTACAGGAGTAATGGGTGCATTCCTGGTTGTTCATCCTAAATTCTGTGCCATTTTATCAAGTAAGATCTGACTTTCTCTCCATGTTTTGCTCAAGAATGCTCCACCAGCTGAAGCGTCAACATTTGCCATAACAGTATCAGCCAGACCCATATAAAAATGATGCCCCAACATCTACTCCAGAATACCATGGTGTGGACAGATAACCAGCATTCCCTTAAATCGTTCCCATGTCTCATGCAATGTTTCAACTGGTTTCTGTCTGAAGCTCAAGATTTCATCAATTTGTTGAGCAGTCTTGTTGGGTGGATGAAACTTGTTCACGAACTGCTTAACTAACTCCTCCTATGTGGTAATGGAATTGATGGGGAGTGAGTTTAGCCAAGCCTGGGCAGTTCCAGTCACTGAGAATGGAAACAACAACAGTTTTCTTGACTATATTTCAGAGTTTTGTATTTCTTCCAACTCCAATTGATAACATCGTTAATTCCCCGGCAACGACGCTAAAATTTGATCACGCTCAACTATGTCTTATAAAAAGACTAAACGGGCGCTGCAAATATAATCCGGGGTATTACGCCCAGAGTCGATCCCACAGGGAATTTACGTATCAATCGAGCCTTCAGAATACTAAACTTTTACTCAATCAATTTTCTCAAGACTTTTGAATATCAATTGGTAATGTTTTACTGTTTCTAATGACAAAAGTAATAAACTAACGATTAACTAAAAATATGATGTAAACAATTATAATAAAGGTCTAAGGTTATGGTTTCCCCTGTCGGTGAACTTCCTTCTCGGATATTTCTTATAGTTTGATTAGTTGTCTCTATCAATCATGAACACTCTATCTACCATAAATCTCTCTCAAGTAATTATGATAATTTACTAGACGCACTCTCTCAAGTTACGCTAGCTAGATTTCATTACAGTTCACTTTAGATTGCACCCGAAGTATCGTTATTTCTAATCCAACCTCTAAACCATCGGTTATGACTTTCGTCTATACTCTGGAAGTGGTGATGTTCAAACAACTACCTAAATATGCATTCTCTCTCAAGTAGATACATAATAAATAGGAACAACTAATTGAGGATCCTTTCAATTAACTACAACAAGAACGTAGTTGAACAAATAGAGTTTAATCAACCAATCAAAGCTATATTAATATCACAATAAGTTCATCCCTCAACGGGTTCCACCAAAACCCTATATTAAGGAACTTAGCTAATCATGCTCATAATAATCAACTCCAATATAACTTGCATAATTAAACTACAAAGTAATGAATAAAAGATGTAAAAATCAATGTTTTGCTTCGCTGAGTAGTATTCCACATGCTTCTCTTGTCCCTAACGACATCTCCCCCTCCAAGTTGTGTTTTTGGGTCTATTTATATGTTTGGAACAAACCCTAAACGTGAGACTTCTATTCAAATCGGAAAACACTTAAAATCTTCAAAACTCGGATTTGGGCCGGACCAGGGACAAGGCTTTATGGCCCAAACGCCCGGATAAAGCCTGGCCAGGCCTGGCGTTAGGGCTCAAAGGCCCCTCAAACGCCTGGTCCTACCAGGCTTTATGTCCCAAACGCCCAGCTATAGCTTGGTATGACCAGGCTTTACAGCTCAAACGCCCGGCTATAGCCCGGTTCACTCTTTTTCGCCTCTTGAGCGTATTTTCGACGTTTATGCATCCATTTAGCTCGGATTCCATCACCAATTCACCTACACATGAAATAGACTCCATTATGCACATACAAAGTGTATTTTTATCATTAACGCACATAAAATGTAAGGCACATAATGTGTTAAACCATGAATTCTAGCCACACATCAGTAATTAATGTTGGAGAAAAATGAAAGGTGGAGACATGAGTAAGCAATTTCTGATTTTCAAAGCAAAGCAGCTCGAGGTTAACTCGTTGTACGCCGGCAGTATACCACCAACTGGGCATGATGCAGAGGTAAGGTTTTCCTCTTCTTTGTGAACGGATTCGGGCATAGCAGCTTTAACTACTCAAGCAAAGGAGAAGAAATGAAAACAGTTTCACAAAGATGAGAAAGGGAAGAGAACGTTGAGAGGAAAGATAATTTTTTCAAAGATGCAACACTTAGAATGAAGAGGAAGCAAGAATATATATATAGAGCAAGCGGTGGCTATCCAACTACTTTGAAAGCCATTTAATTCTGACAAAGTTGTCATAACGTTTGGGGAAGTGTACCGGTGGGGCCACGTCGGTCACTTCACGGTCATGTCACATAAATGACACTGTCACACAGCATTCGAGGGATCGAAGCTCCCATGCCGACCTAACCTCGAGAAGGTGTCCGATCTCGAAGGGATCTACTATTGCAAGTGCGAATTCTGAAGGGCTAGGAATCGAAACATGAAAGTCAATTTTTGCGTAAGCATTGCAGGACAAATTTTGGGAGATATGTAACAAAGAGATATTTTATTTTCAAAAATGCATTTACAAAGGTGTTTCTACAAAAATTCCCCGAGGGTCGCATATACAGAAAAGGAAAAAAGAAAAAAGAAGTAGAATCTACTCTTCGTCTTCTCTGCTGTCCGAGCCTCTTTCAGAGCCCTCGTCTGACGTGGTCGGCATTGCCGATTCTTCCTCCAGGGCCATGGCTTCTTCGATCTCGGCAGAGAGATCAAGCCCTTAGCGCTCACCTCCTCGAAGTCTTGCCTCCTGGCTTGTATGCGGGCATGAGCAACTTCCCGAGCTAGTTTTATCTCGGCCTTCTCGTATATCTCCCTGACCCAGTCATTCGCAGCAGCAACATCCCTCTTGTATGAGGAGACAAACCCATTGACCTCAGACTTGGCCGCAAACAGTGCAACAACCTCCTCCTGAGCACCTCGAAAAAGGTCTTGAATCGAGGATAGCTTCCCCCGAAGCGCGTCCCTCTACGAAGCTGCGACATCATTCAGCCGAGCCAGCTCGAGGATTTCGGTGTCCTTGACCACAACATCCTCTCGGAGCTACTCCACCAGGGCATCCTTCTGTCTAATCTGAAAAGCAGGTAATAAGTCGATCAGCACCAAGCATTGCAATTCAAAATAAAATTGTGGGTACCAAAATACCTGTTTGAGAAAGTCGGCCCTCTCTCGTAGCGCTCTTTCCGAGCCTTCCAGGAGGTTGATCAATTCCTCCTCTTTCCGGGCACACAGAGCCTCCAGCTCGACAAACTTTGACTTGAGCTTCTCAAGCTCCCCTCCATGATGAGTCAACTCATCTTGCATCTTGGAAAAGGCTTGGTGATACAGCTTCTTGATCTGCGGCACAAAGGAAGAACATTAGAAAGCAAGAGTAGAAAGTTGAAAAACAGCATACTATTTCAAGAATATCACCTACTTTTGGAGCCTCTCGGCCTCCTCGAGAGCAACGGGGGAATCAACATCGGTCTCCTCCTCTACCCCTTCAAAATAGTCTCTAAACACATCATCCTCTCCACGAGAGGTCTCCAAACCAGGAACATTCCTGACTAGGGCATCTCGTATCTCCCCTGGAGAAAACGACGGGCCCGAGTGAAATCCACCGGCAATATCAGCCTCCATCGAGGCTTCTTCCCGACCACGGAAAGCTCCAGTAGCAAGCCCTCCGAGCTCATCAACACGGAGTGTGCCATGTCCGACGAGCGTCTTGGGGACTGCATGCGAACCCTCTTCGAGGGTCTCCTCAACAAAGGGCGGGTCCGCATCGGCCGCCTCCAACTCAACAGACGACCGCCCAACATATCTATAAGCATCAGCGCTTCGCTTTGCCTTTTGTACCAAATGACAGGTATCATCACTCTCTTCGTCGGCCCGCAGGCTCTCAGCGGCTGTCGAGGATAAGACCGTGGCATCGGTTTTGGGCTTCCGAGTCTTTGCCTTTTTTGATTTTGGAGACTCCGTCAAGGCCTCCTTCTTCCTTTTCTTGTACTTGGTGTTCTTCGGAGCCTCTTCCGCACCAGGTAGGAGCGACCTTATCAGCACACCTTCACCAAGGCCTGCACAAGCTTGTTATATCAAAAAACACCACCGTCGAAAGCACTTACAAAGAATGAGAAAACAATAACAACAAGAGCATACCATGGTTCTTAGCCTGCCACCGTGTTTTAGCTAGCTCATGCCATACGCGTTAGTTGTATGAGAAAGCGGAGTCTAAAAGTTTGATCCACCCCGGAAGGTCCTGGACCGCGCCGGAAAATCAAACAGTGGCTACACAATTAGAAGAAAATCAGTCAAAAGAAAAAGATATGGTAAAACATACTCAATTCAGGGGTACTTACGTTTCATATTCCATTCCTTCGCGAACGGCATTCTATCAGCAGGGATGATGTCCGAAGTTCTGATTCGAATAAATTGGCTCATCCATCTCCGATCTTCATCCCCCGTCGATGCAGGCGAGGAACGCCTTGGCAGATCGACAGTGCAATTTTATTAGGCCCCCATGGAAGAGTCGAGGGTTGTATAATCTGATCAAATGGTCAAGAGTGATAGTCATCCCCTCGACCATGCTGGCAATGTGTCGAATCATATAAACAATCCTCCAAAAGGAAGGATAGATATGACTGAGTATCACTCGATATTGATGGCAAAAATCGAGGGACAGATCTGACAGAGCTATGAAAATAATGTGTTATTTTATACAAGACAGAATATAAAATAAGAATATGAGAAATAAGAGGAAACTTTCACTGATAAACGTAAATGTCCTAAAAATAAGCAATTTCTACCTGGCAATTCTTGTCTAGTGATTCACCTTCTGACAATTGTCACATTGTCGTTTACCACAAAATAATTATATATGTATACGGCCAAAATCGGAGAGCCCGATTTTACGTTCACTACGGCGCTCAGAAGGCTCGAAGGTTCGAGTTTTGGCATCGAGGGGGCATATCGAAGGTCCTCGACCTCGGAGCAGTGCAAATCGAAGACCAACGTGGAAAGACGGGAAATTTCCAAAAGGTACATAATTATAGCTGACAAAGTACACAAAATAGTACAAGTTCGTACCGTGACATTAAATGGATGTACCAACTATCTCTCTTTGCATTAATTACACATGTACTATGTTGAGATTCTCACTCACATATAAAGGGGACCCTTGTCACTTTGTAAGACACATGATATTCAATACAAGAATAAGAACATCATCTGCTCTCTAACTAAAATATTCTCTTCAATTATTTCATTGATTTATTGCCTTTCATTATTGTGTTCATTAGTTGTTCTTCATTTAGTACTTGTTATTAGTCACAGATAGGCCACCTTTGAGGCCTTCAATACTGTTATATCACCGTCGATAGCCCCTTTCCAAGTTTTTGAGCTCGACCTCGAGGCCCATCCCGACCGACCTCGAGACACGTCTCACCGCTGCCCCATTTGCATAATTTCGTTACCCTTTGCTCTTATTTTATTTTTTCACTTCTCACTTAGTATCTACTGCCCTAACAACTGGTATTAAGATAGATCACGTATTTTTAGAACCACATAATCAAATATAATTATAATTATCATTTTCAAAGTAAACAGTTTGGCGTCCACCGTGAGACTAAAAATAATAGTGATTGTTTTAGTGTTGGTTTTCTAAAAACACAAGTTATTCTTTACACTTTTTCTTGTCCAAGAATCTTGTAAACGCACATGAAAACAACTGTCCTGAGGATCACAGAGAGAATGGCGCAGTTGCTTCAGGTGCCGGTATGCCACTGCAAAACCCTGAAGGGTCAGTAGTGCAAATTCCTGTCGATGAAGTCTCACGCAATGCTCAACATGTCAATATTAGGAGTGTTTAGGTGAAAATATAGTAAATATTAATATGATTAATTTTATTTCTAATTAATATTAAAATTTAAATTTTTAAATATTTGTAAAAACAATAAAAAAATTTATTTATTTTAGACAGGAAAGAATAATATTTAGTGCTGCAACTTCATACAATATTTCATTAGTCATTCCAACACAATCTGAAATAATTAAAAATGAGCGAAAAGCAGATTTATTAGTCAAAGTACATCAATCCTATTCCCAAGATATCTGGAATTTTCCTAAAAATAAGGAAAAAAGAAAATAAAATATTAAGTCAATCGGCTTCTAACTTTGGATCTACAACCGGGTCAATGTTAAGATCCAAACCCACATTATCCTCCACTCTTTCTTCCTCCCTCTTAACGCCGTCCACCCCTTTAAAATCTTCCGTCCGCAAAGCCAGATTCCACGGCGGCGACGCCACCGTCAGCTTTCTCCTAGCGCCACCGCTGTCGGCGTTACCCTTCTCGAAATACTTTACCGCCACACGTATCCTCCGGAGTATAGCATAGAACTCCTCCACTTCATCGTCCTCCACCGCTTCCGCTGCCGGCGTGCTCTTACCGTCATCTTCCTCCGTTTTTATTTGCTTTTTTACTTCAATTTCTCCGTCGTGTAAACATTTCCGCTTTTGGACCTCCATTATTGTTGAGCTCAATCTTGATTTTCCAGTGAAGGTTATTAATGTTGGAGAAAAACGAAAGGAGTAGGCAATTTCTGATTTTTGGAATTGGTTTACGTGGCAGTTATATAATAGTGAGGAGTGGTCAAAGTGTCAACGCTGCTGATGTACTTATAATATCGTAAGCATAGTGATTTGTGCCAATTTTGCCAAACGAATGTTACATAAGAGTATTAAATTATATTTTCTTGTACTATTATTTTAAGGAAATAAAGACATATCTGGCAAAAAAGGTAAAATAAATAAATAAAAAGGTCACATCTGTAATACTCGTACTCATTGGCTCGTGGGATGTTCCGCTTTAGCCGAACATGAGTTATTATTACTTTTAGCTCGTATCAGAAATTATTTAGATTTATAATTGAAAAAATATATAATGTATAATTTTTGTATATATATATATACATACACACATACAAAAATATAAAAAATTATATTTTTCACTTATTTTATAAGTAGCTACATAGTGCTATTTTACCAAATTTTTCAATGGTGCAATAGAAAATAAGGACTTATAAGTTTTCATATAATCGCGAATATATAAATTTTATTTCAAAATAAAATATTGTATAAGTTAATATTAGTTTGGATATGTTATAGATTATATAAAAAGTATAAGTCCTTATTTTCTATCATTTACTTAGATGAGATGGGATATAACTATAAATTTAAATCCAGATATATCAAATTTTGAATTCGCCTCTCATTTAATATAAGTTGTGCTTGACGATGATAGGAAGTGTTAAAATAATAAAATTGGATCCCAAAGGATCTATTTTTTCTTTTTCTTTTAAAAATGATGTATATGTAAATATTCCTCAAATCATGATTATTGATTTGGTAAGAAGATTATATGATAAATACAATATACTTTCAAATAATATAAAACATCTTTATATTATTCAAGTTTCCAATTGTCCTTATATAAGCAAAAAAGATTCTTCTGGGGAAAATCGTACCGAATCACATTAATAATTTTGGGACCTCATTGTTAAATTGGATTTTATACCACTACCACCAATAATTGGGGACAAAAAAAAAACAAAAAGAAATATAGAGTAAAGAGTCAGCCTTTCGTCATGAATATGACGTTAGCATAAGCTCGTGTTCATATAATACGTAATTATATTAATTTATTGATTTAATACACAATTAATTGACGACTCTGTTTTGCACGATTTTGCAAAGTCGGCCTTCCAACTTTATAATTTTACAAATAAACTCCATACTTTGTCAAGTTTTGACATATCTGATTGACGAAAATTATTCAATTTACGACAAAAATTTAAACTCGTGAGCATTGGACGTATTCTAGTTAGTTCTAATTATATATCCAGGGCGAAATTAGCGATGAACTGACGGATTCAATTGAACTCATAATTTTTTATACTGAATAAAAATTTATTAAAATTGTAAATTAGTAGATATGAACACATGATTTTATAAATATAATTAGTTCAATATTAAAAATCTTGAAAATTAAACTAATAAAATTTAAAATCTTGGATCCGTCTTTGTATATATCTAGAAAACATAAAATAGAAGGATCAACTTTATAAAATGGTGCAAGTAAAGGTGGCAGTTTAGATATTAAACCTGTATAATTTCACTAATACTTTATACATATAGTACCTTCCTACTTCCACCTAAAATAGACCAAAATAGAGTGAAATCAATGTTAAGATCTTTTAATATGTTTTCCTATCAAGTTTCGTCAAGAAAACAGTTGGTAAGTGTCAAATCCAAGTTTGAAAAATTTACAAAGTAGTGTTAATTATACTTAGATTCCATTTGGCCATAAATTTTCTAGCCTGTTTGGACAAAAAAATATTTCTTGTTTTCCAAAAAAAATTCACTTTTTTTTTTTGAAATCATCATTTTTTTTATAAAATTTTCAGTTTTCACTTGAAAATGTGTTTTGAAATTTTTCTAAAATTTTAAAAACTCCAAAAAGTTATTTTTCAAAATTTTCACTCAGATCACTCACAAAACTTAAAAAACAACTCAAAATTATATTCATGTTTAAACATAACTCTAGTTTTCAAATATCATTTTCACTTTAAAAAAAATTATTTTTTTCGGAATTTTACAATTCTTATATCCAAATTTATACTCATTTATTTTTAATCAGAGATTTTGGGGTCGAGCTCCAAAAAATGAAGAAGCTTTTAGTAGGAGCTCTTTATTCCAGGTAGAACTTTCCGATATGAACTCAAATTTATCGGCCTCAAAGCGAATAATTTTACCAGTTACGTCAAAACTCCTTTCATATTAAAAACAATATGTAAATTAAAATGACGACGACAACAAAAGCAAAATAAAGAAAAGGGACGAGAAAATCTGCAACGGTGAGTCTACTTAAAAAATCTTTTAAAATATCTTAAATACTAACATTATATTGGTCTTTCTTTAAGGTTCTACGCTAGTCTCTAGAATTATTTATGGTTATAGATCCCATAACTTTCTGGCAAGCTTCTTATATCAAATTCCCACTTGCATTAGAATATTTATTGATTATGATTTTTAACTTTGATTATTAGATCGAAGACAGAAAAGATTTTTAAAATGTATCTAATGATATATAATTGTTAATTAACATGAGTATTATATTAGGGCAGAATAGTCTCTGGGCCACCTAAATTTGGATTGGACTTTAAAGCTGATATAAAAACCCTTAAGTTTTCCATTTGGCACCTCAACTCGATAACCATACTTATGATAAACTCCTCTCCCGGAGTGTATATCTTAATTGCCTGACGTGAATATCACGCCAGATTATCAGATCATATATTTTTTTACATTTGAAATTTGTGAGTCCCATCTTTTTTCAATACCAATTTATTAATTTTTACTTTTCTTCTCTTTCCCTTATTTTCTTCTTCACCATAGCTCTGCTAGAATAACTTTCTCCGCCCGGCCAACATTTTTAATGATGAAAGTTATGATCTGATCCATTAAAAGTGGGACTTTCCAATGTCGAAAGAATCAGAAGGAATAAACATCAAGAAAAAAGAAAAAATAATACCTGAAACTCAATGTCAAAATAAAAGAAAAATCACTACAACTTAAAGAAAAATTACTCTTCTCTTCTTCAAAGTATTTGCTAGCCTTTTGTAAAATCAGAAACAATGGGTATGATTGGACCCCGTGAATGCAATGAAACACGCTATCTCTTTTGCCCTTTTGTTTTGTTTCGCCGGCGAAAGTTACATCAAAATAATATTTGGATCTGATATATTTTGAGCTCGATTATTAATAATTTTATTCTCTGTTGAAATTAGAAGGAACATACACACGAAAAAATGGTAAAGAAAACAAAATTCTTGACTTTAACATAGTAGAAAAGACAAAGGGTAAAGGAATAATAAAATGAGAATAGAACTAATTCGGAAGAAGATGTAAACGAAAAATTGGATGGACGGGAATTGAAAGAACGACCAAGGGAGAGAGGTAGGTTGAAAGTTTTTTTTCTTTTTCTTTTTTGGTTTTCCTTATAGTTTCTATTTATTTATTTTGATTTTACAATCTTTTTAATGAATACTAATAGATATACGTGTCATATAAATGTGATTTATACGCACTATGTCCACCTAAGATAAGCTACCGTCACATAAACATAGTCAATGATCGAATGTGTTAATTAATAGTTATTCTGTCAAGTGCAAGTGTTCAAATAAAAAAATGCAGAGTTCATATATCGGCTTTAAAATTGAGTACAAATTTAAGGGATTCGAAGACCATTAGGCCTTATATTAGCTAACAAGTTTACATTTTACGCATAGGAGTGACAAATATTTACACAGTCACATCATTTAAAAGGCAATCATAAGTATTCTTTTTAATAATTATGAAATTATAACTAAAAATAATATAAGTTATCTACTATAATAAGTTGAATTATATTGATCGTGTAAATAACTTTTTACATTGATAATGCATATAGCTAAAGTCTTTTAATTATACTTTAGTATACCAAGTTTAGTATATCTGTCTTTTACTCCTAAAAGGAATATGATGGATTAAAACAAGGTTAATGAATTGGATTAGGAAAAATTCATCTGGATATTAGGAAAGGTTAGACTAATTAAGTGGGCCTCTATTTGATTATGTGGTAATAACTCTAGTCTCTACTCTACATATTAGGTGTTTGAGACCTAAAAGCTAAAATCACTAGACTCTTCTAGTCTTCTCTCTTCCATCCTTGTTGCTTTAATTAATAAAATATCACTTAAGCAAAATATCATATGTAGTTTTTAAGAGATATGCATAAAAGCTTTAAAAGATAGAGATAAATAATATTAATCAAAATTAGTAAACATTAACTAGATTTAGTGTTAAGAAACAAATCACAAGTATCACTGTTTACCCTAAAAACGGATAACAATTAAATTTGCAAGTGGTTTTAAGGATATGCAGGTTAATTTAATGCAAATAATAAATTGCGTTAGATTAAACAGATAAATGACGTAATAAATTGTCAAACCAATCAAGAGGAATAATCATGAACTTAGTAACAGCTTAATGGAATGTCTACCTTCGATCTTGGGCTCACGTTACCGATCAATTGATGAACAAAAGTAAGAACAGAGAAAATAAAAGTGTATTGTTTTGATATGCGTGTTACAGTGTCCCTAATGAATAATCACACCGACTCCCCCTTTATATAGTAGGGGAGTTTTTACCCCAAGTACAATTCCATAAAAGGTAAAAATCTTCCGTTTAACTAATCACCGATTCTCTACCGATATGTGCCGAGATTTACGCCGTGACATCCGATTAGTCACAGATATCACGATCTTTTGTTGATCTTGTTCGATTATCTGGTAATGCTCTCCGAGCTCTTTGCCTCAACTACGGTTCCTTCCCGCAAAGTCTCTCGCTCTGTTTATTTCATCAGAAATCGATGTGTCTTATGGGTTCGGTCTCGCCCGTATACAACCACAAAGTATGCTTCTTTTTTTATATCATATTCAGTGGCTTTACTTGTGAAACGATGTCGTTATTGTCTGGCGGCTTTCTTTATTCTCCTTCCTCCATTGACGGAGATTAAAGAAATTACTTTCTATATATAAGTCTTTTCTTTTATATGCTAAAGTCACGAATGAGATGACGCAATTTTATTCTTATGGATGACGACATAAGAATAGCGAACTAACACGAAAGTACACAAAGAGAATCTGTTACTTTAGCTATTGCTCATTTCTACAATTCGGTTTTATGTGTTCGGCAAAAATCAGTAATTTTGGCTCCGATTTTGTAATTGTATTGTTCACTTAAAATATATAAATAATTTATTTTAAATTTAATTAATCATCTTCTTTAAAAATTAAAATTAATAAATTCAAATTCCTAGCTCTGTCTTTGTACTTATAAATTTAATACAATTAAATATTTTTATATATTTTGTTTATTCCTATATTTTTTGATTGATATAGTAAAGCGCTATTATAAATAACAATATCTTATAACATAATTTAAACAATTAGTTCTAAAGAAACTAGACTGTTATAATGAAGTACTATTAACATATATAATACTACTTCTTGAAGCGAGCTATACAAGGGGGAAAACATGTTTAGCCAATATTTAAGAAAATTTTACAGGGTTCTAGCACTAATAAGTAATTAACAAACATTACCGCTAATTAACTACATTTCTAACACAAACCTATAATGCTGAAACAATTATTCCGGCAATTTTCTCACACTCGTTTAATGCATTACCTCAAGATGCTCTCATTAACTGCTTTAACTCTAATTGTTATACTTATGATATATTAACTTTAATAATACATTATGTTGTACAGTTATTGAATACATGATGAATAGTAATGTTATATATGAATATACATTACTAGTATATATAGAGGCGGACCCAGAATTTGAACGCTACGGGGGCATCACTATATGTTAATTACTAGTGATAAAATTCGATGTACTCCTAGATACTGATGCAACTCTTTAAAAACTTAATCATTATGATCGATAACTTATCATCTAAGTATTAAAAAAAGTTCTAAAAGAAAGAAAAAGCACCAAACAACGAGAGATTCTTCGCAAAATGGGTGCTACGGGAAGGGAAGGTGTTTGATTTAAGTCTATTTCAAACTTTAAAATTCTAGTTTTTTTCTCAATTAAAAAGGAGTCAATAATCAAAAGGGTGTTCAAACCTTAAAATTATAAAAAACTTACACAAAAAAATCAAGATTAAGGGTGTGTTAGTAGTCAAGCATTTGAAGAAGAGTCTCAAACTCTCAGTTGACATCGTGGAGTCAAGAGTTGATGATGCTCACTACTTTATTGAAGTGATTGTTGAACAAGGTTGTGACACAAAGTATTTATATTTTTTCATTTATGGAGAAATAAGTTGTAATTTGAAGTTTTTGATTTGAAGGGTGATATTTATAAAGAGAATAAAATTAATTAAGTTGACCAGTATAATGTTGCTCCCAAACGCACACGCAAATATACGTGATCGTACAAGTAATAAAATGATAAGTCGAGTGTTGAACCCACAGAGACTTATATCACTATTATTACTAAAATTGTTATTCAGTCACGCCAAAATCAAAATCCAAGAATATGATTATATTAAACTATGATTCTAAGTAATAACTAAATTATCAAGTAACAAGTTGATTTTTGTGTATTCAGTAGAGACAAATATTCTAAGGTTGTGATCGATTCACTAATCATATTATGTTCTATTAACTCTCCTTTTCATACAATTCACTCATGGTTGCTAATTAATCGATAATTTCTCTCATTACTCGCCTATTCGAAATAGATTAACGCCTATATTTCTATAAAATTAATCTACTAAGAATGCATTAAGATTACGATATGTAATTAAGCACGGTGACTAGGTATATTCCTATCCTAACCACAAATCCGCTCCCCCTAAGAGTTAAGATCGCGCTCTCTTCAATTCTTCTCTAATCTATACACGGATTTCCCAAGCATAGCATAGATACTAAATAAAACCAAAATGCTGGCCAGATAATTAAGTAATTAATCACAGAACTGAAGAAACAACCATATATTAGTGAATTATAATCGAGGTTAAGCTATCATTAAAAAAAATATTTATGGCTAAATCACAACCCCAGAACAATGGATTTTTAGCCACTCATGATAATAGCAAAATTTTCATAAGTGTTGAATAATTGAAAATACTAAGAAAATGTAACGACCCGACCGTTCATTCCGTGAGATTAGCCCCGTTTTCCTTGCTTCTGATTTTTCATGTGTTTCTTAGCCTATTTATGATGTGTTGGGTCGATTGGTTCGGGTTCGGAGTGGTCGTGGTGAGAAATAAGACACTTAGTCTCTTAAGTTGGCCTTATGGTTGGAAAAGTCAATCGGAAGTTGACTATTAGGTTAACGAATTCAAATGCGTATTTTAGGGCTCGAATAGCTTCGTTAGGTGATTTGAGACTTAGGAGTGTGTTTGGAATATGGTTTAGAGGTCCGGAGTAGAATTAAGCTTGAATTGGCGAAATTGAGTTTTTGGCAATTTTCGGTCGGTAGTGAAAAATTAGCTATCGGGGTTTGAAAGTTGGAACAGGTCCGTAATTTCATTTGGGATGTCTGTGCAAAATTTCAGGTCATTCAGATGAGGTTTGGTCAGATTCGGCATCGTTGGCGAATTTTGGAAGTTGAGAAATCCTTAGGCTTGAATTTCGAGTAAATTGGGTGAGTTGATGTTATTTTGGGTTTTCCGATGGTTCGACTAAGTTCGACTGATCATTTATGACTTGTTGGTACTTTTTGTTGAGGTCCCGAGGGCTTCGGAATGAGTTCGGATGGTTATCGGAGGAGTTTTTGGCCTAGGAGGATTGCTGGTGTGATCTGTTCTATGATTTCCGCAGATGCGGAGGGGTGGCTGCATGTGAGAATTGGGAACCGCATGTGCGGAATTTGCTAGGCTAGAGAAGGACCGCAGATGCGGAGGATGGGCCGCACTTGCGGAGTCGCAGGTGCGGTGGATGAGTCGCAGGTGTGAGTTTGGACCCTTAAGTGATTTTGCGCAGGTGCGCACCTGGGTCCGCATGTGCGATAAAATAGCCGCATGTGCGATCATCGCTAGGCAGAAAGTATAAAATGAAGCCTTCGCGTTATATTTTACCAATTCTTAAGATGAGTTTGGAGCTTTTTGAGGGATTTTGAAGAGGGCTTCGAGGGAAACACATTGAGGTAATATTTTTGAACCTAATACTCGATTCTATGTTAGTATTTGACTGATTAATCATGAAATTAGCGGGATTTAATGGTGTAATTTGAG
Source organism: Nicotiana paniculata (assembly GCA_005239505.1). Taxonomy (NCBI): domain Eukaryota; kingdom Viridiplantae; phylum Streptophyta; class Magnoliopsida; order Solanales; family Solanaceae; genus Nicotiana; species Nicotiana paniculata. Next base: position 66,228 of record ML350693.1, on the reverse strand, counting down.
GGATTAGGGCTTGAGGTTCTAGACTTTGAATTGAGGATTTGAGGGGTCATTTCCTGTCGGATTTTGGTGTAGTTGGTATGTACGAACTCGTGAGGGTGTAAGGATTCCAATTTTATAATTTTTATCGAATACCGAGACGTGGGCCCAGGGGTCGGATTTGGCCAATTTCGGGATTTTTGATTGAATTTGATAATTTTCGAGTGGGCTTCGTTCCTTGGTATATAGTAACCATATAAATCTGATTTTTGATAGATTTGGAACAATCGAATGCCGAGTGTAAAGGCAAAGGCATTGGGGGCTAGGATTTTGGCCTGTTTTGAGGTAAGTAACGTTTCTAAACTTGGTTCTGAGGGTTCGAAACCCTGAACTATATGCTATATGATTATAACTAAGGTGATGCACATGCCAGTGATGGGCGTGCGGGCGTACACCGAGTGATTTGTGGCCTGGATCATCCCATGGAATTGTCTAGTAGCTATTTCGGATTGATATCCGCACTTTTATTGATGTGGTTAATGTGAACATGGTAGAAATCATGCTAAGTCAAATGCTAGGGCTTCACGCCGAAAATGTTGAGACCCGAGTGGTCGTATATTGTTGTCTCCTTATGTGTTTATTTGATTTTGTATACTCAATCCTGTCATAGCATATCATTTCATGCCTCAGTCTCGGTAATTGTTGATTTTATAAATTTATAATTGTTTCGGGCTAGTTCATGCATTTGTGAACCCATATGAGCGAGACTGAAGAGTAATGACTGAGTGAGGCTGAGAGCCTCTTATTAAGACGGTTATGATATCGGACTGCACACCGCATCGAGACTCTGATCATGCCTTCGTTGGCTTGATATAGCTCTTGGGACAATAGGAGCCCCTATGGAGTCTTTACACCCCCAGTGAGCGCATTGATATTGAGGGATGGATCTTTCCTGGATAAAGATCTTGTCCGAAGTTGATGATATGTGAGGGATGGATCGTCCCTGGACATAGATCTTGTCCGAGTGTTGCATTTCGGAGATGGATCTTCTCCGCTGGATTGGCCTTTTTCCTCAGTACTGAGTGACTACGGTCACCTGTGTTTATGCATATTCCGGGATGGACTTTTCCCTGGGCCTAAGATCCATATACAATACTGAGTGGACTTCTGTGTGAGAGCTGTGAGCACTATGTGCATTTCCACATTGTTGATACATTGGAATGTAGAGTACTGAGATATATCTGGGTTGCTTATCATACCGGTCATATTCTGTTTTTATTATCTGTTGAAACTGGGAGCATGCCTAAATTCTTTGCACTGTTTTCATTACAATTATTGAGGTTTAGTCTGTCACTACCTCTCAGCCCATAGTTTGGGTTCGTTACTTCTGAGTTGGTGTACTCATGTTATCTCCTGCACATTGTTTGCAGATCCATGTACAACAGGACCCGGTAGTGGTTGCTGAGTTGCAGTCAGAGTTCCTTGGGAGGCATCGAGGTAGCAGTTGGCGATTGCAACCTCGATTATCTCCTTCTTTATCCACCTGTCATATTTACTTATTTTAGATAATTTTGTGTCGGTTCTATATTTGATACTTTGATGTAGTAGCCCATGACTCGGTGACACTAGACCTTGGTTCGTGTTTTCTTTTATTTATGTTAGCAATAATGTTAAACCTTAAATGCTTTTATAAAAATGAGACTCTTGCTATAACTATAATGATTTTTCCTGAAAATAACTTTTAGCGATGAAATGAGTGGCTTGCCTGATTTCATGATAGGCGCCATCATGACTGAATATTTGGGGTCGTGACAAGTTGGTATCAGAGCCCTAGGTTATATCGGTCTCGCCAGTCATGAACATGTTTAGTAGAGTCTTGCGGATCGGTACAGTGAAGCCTGTACTTATCTTCGAGAGGCTACAAAACCCTTAGAAAAAATCTCACATTCTTGAATTCTGTCATACGAATATGTGGATTCCTGGAACTAAACTTCTATTTTTTTCATTCTCTCACAGATGGTGAGGACTCGCGCTACTGATCAGGCTGACCAGACACTAGCTAGACCAGCAAGAGGTCGAGGCCGCGGTCGAGGCCGTGGCATAGGGAAGGGTGCAGCCCACGCAACAGCCGGGGCAGTACCTGTGGACCCTCATATTGTTCAAGATCAGGTCCCCACCGCAGATGTTCCAGCGGGACCGGATCAGGCACCGGTAGTGCCTATTGTGATTCGGGGTCTTCAGGAGACCCTATCTCAGATTTTGACGGTGTGCACCAGTCTTGCACAGGCAGTTTCTATGTCTACTACCGCCGCTACTTCTCAGGCCGGGAGAGGCACTCAAACTCCAGCTGCCCGGACACCTGAGCAGGTTACCCAGGGGCTTCAGACACCGGGGGCAGCTCCAGCCTAGCCGGTTGCCCCAGCCCAGGATTTTGTGGTTCCAGCTTTAGCAGACGATGAGCAGAGCAGGTTGGAGATATTTAGTAGACTTCAGCCTCCGACTTTCAGTAGTAATGAGGGCGAGGATGCCCAGGGCTTCTTAGACAAGTGTCATAAGATTCTTCGCACAGCAGGGATATTGGAGGCCAGTGGGGTCCCATTTACTACCTTCCTGTTCTCAGGAGCTGCACTCGCTTGGTGGGAGGCCTATGAGAGGCATAAACCTGTTGATGTAGCGCCCCTTACCTGGCGTCAGTTCTCCATTTTTTTCCTGGAGCAGTATATACCGCAGCCCCGCAGGGAGTTTGAGCAGTTGCGTTAGGGGGAACGCAGTATGAGATGAAGTTCTCCGAGTTGTCCTGTCATGCTATTTGGCTAGTTCCCACGGATAGGGAGAAGATCAGGAGGTTCGTTGATGACCTCACTTATCAGCTTCAAATTTTTCTAACCAGGGAGAGGTTATCCAGCGCTTCTTTTGAGGAGGTGGTCGACATTGCCAGAGAGATTGAGTCAGTTTGCCGCTAGGAGCGAGTCGAGAGGGAGGCCAAGAGGCCTCGAGGGTCTGGTAGTTTTGGTGGTGTTCATTTAGGAGGTCAGCCTCAACACAGCAGAGGCCATTCATTTAGGCCTCCTCAGCAGTCCGCCCAGCCTACAGTGGTGCATCACCGGGGTATGGTCCCCACAGCTCTCATCCGGGTCGTTCCTCATTCAGTGCTCTTCTGGCCCAGAGTTAATCTCGGCCACCATCAGTTCAGGGTTCCTCGGCGCATGGTTCTTCTAGTGGTTATTCTTGTTCTAGGGGTTCCCTTCAGTACCCATCGTCAGTTGCTGAGAGGGGTTGCTTTGAGTGTGGTGATCCGGGTAATATCAAGAGGTTTTTCCCCCGTCTTTCGGGTGGTTCGTTCCAGCAGAGGAGCCAGCCTTCAACTTCAGCACCAGTTACTTCACCACCCGTCCAGACAAATAGGGATAGGGGCCATTCATCTAGAGGTCGCCCTAGAGGGGGAGGTTGATCAGGTGGAGGTCAGGTTCGATTTTATGCACTTCTAGCCAGACCAGATGCTATGGACTCAGATGCAATGATTACATGTATTGTTTCAGTATGTCACTGAGATGCTTCGTTCTTATTTGATCCAAGTTCCACGTATTATTATGTTTCATCATACTTTGCTCATTTTTTGGATATGCCTCGTGAGTCCTTAGTTACATCTGTTCATGTGTCGACCCCGGTGGGCGATACTATTGTTGTGGACTGTGTGTATCGGTCATGTGTGATATTCATTGGGGGTCCGGAGACCTGAGTGGATATGTTATTACTTAGAATGGTTGACTTTGATATGATACTGGGCATGGATTGGCTATCTCTGTGCCACGATGTTCTTGACTGTCACGCTAAGACATTGAAATTAGCGATGCCAGGATCTCCGAGAGTCGAGTGGAGAGGTTCCATTGAGTATGTTCCTAGTCGGGTGATTTCATACCTGAAGGCCCAGCGTATGGTAGAAAAAGGGTGTTTATCGTATTTGGCATTTGTGAGGGATGTCAGTGTTGAGACTCCCATTATTGATTATGTTCCTGTCCGTGATTTTTCGGATGTGTTTCCTGCTGACCTGCCAGACATGCCACCTGACCGGGATATTGATTTTGGTATCGAGTTGGTGCCGGGCACTCAGCCTATTTCTATTCCACCGTATCGTATGGAACCAACGGAGTTAAAGGAATTGAAAGATCAGCTTCAGAAACTCCTAGATAAGGGGTTCATTCGGCCTAGTGTGTCTCCTTTGGGTGCACCGGTGTTATTTGTAAAGAAGAAAGATGGTTCCATGAGATGTGTATTGACTACATGCAGTTGAACAATGTTACAGTCAAGAATAAGTATCCCTTTCCTCGTATTGATGATTTGTTTGACCAGCTTCAGGGCGCCAGAGTGTTCTCTAAGATTGATTTGAGATCCGAGTATCATCAACTAAAGATTCAGGATTCTGATATTCCCAAGACAGCTTTCAGGACTCGTTATGGTCACTATGAGTTTATGGTGATGTCTTTTGGGCTGATCAATGCCCCAGAAACGTTCATGCATTTGATGAACAGCGTGTTTCAGCCGTACTTGGATTCTTTTGTCATTGTGTTCATCGATGACATCCTGGTATATTCTCATATCCAAGAGGAGCACGCTCAGCATTTGAGAGTTGTTTTACAGAGATTGAGGGAGGAGAAGATTTATGCAAAGTTCTCCAAGTGTGAATTCTGGCTTAGCTCAGTAGCTTTCTTGGGGCGTGTGGTGTCCAGTGAAGGTATTCAGGTTGATCCGAAGAAGATAGAGGCGGTGTAGAGTTGTCCTAGACCGTCCTCAGCTATGGAAATTAGGAGCTTCCTTGGTTTGGCGAGATATTACCGTCGCTTTGTGGATGGGTTTTCTTATATTGCTTCGCCCTTGACCAGATTGACCCAGAAGAGTGCTCCATTCAGGTGGTCGGACGACTGTGAAGAGAGCTTTCAGAAGCTCAAGACTGCATTGACCTCAGCTCCAGTGTTAGTGTTGCCATCAGCTTCAGGTTCTTATATCATATATTGTGATGCCTCAAGGATAGGCATCGGTTGTGTTTTGATGCAGGAGGGTAGGGTGATTGCCTACACATCGCTCCAGTTGAAGACTCATGAGACGAATTACCCAGTGCATGATCTCAAGCTAGCAACCATTGTTCACGCCTTGAAGATTTGGCGTCATTATTTGTATGGGGTGCATTGTGAGGTTTTCACTGACCACCGTAGTCTGCAGCATATGTTTAAGCAGAAGGATCTAAATTTGTATCATAGGAGATGGTTGGAGCTTCTCAAGGACTATGATATCACTATTCTATACCATCCGGGGAAGGTCAATGTAGTGGACGATGCCTTGAGTCACAGAGCAGAGAGTTTGGGGAGTCTAGGATATTTTCCAGCAGCAGTGAGACCATTAGCACTTGATGTTCAGGCCTTAGCAGGCCAGTTGGTGAGGTTGGATCTATCATAGACCCGTCGGGTATTAGCTCATGTAGCTTCCAGGTCTTCTCTTTATGATCAGATTAGATAGAGCCAGTATGATGACCCACACTTGCTCGTTCTTTAGGACAGGGTCCAACGAGGTAATGCCAAGGATGTAGTTATTGGTGATGATGGGGTTATGGGGATGTAGGGTCGTATTTGTGTGCCCAATGTGGATGGGCTTCGAGAGTTGATTCTAGCTGAGGCCCAAATCTCGCGGTATTACATCCACCTGGGTGCCGCGAAAATGTATCAGGATCTGAGACGGCATTATTGGTGGAGGCGGATGAAGAAGGATATTTTTGAGGTTGTAGCTCGGTGTCTCAACTGCCAGCAGGTCAAGTATGAGCACCAGAGGCCATGTGGGTTGCATCAGAGGTTAGATATTCCGGAGTGGATTCGGGAGAGGATCTCCATGGACTTTGTAGTTAGTTTACCACATACTTTGAGGAGGTTCGATGCTATATGGGTCATTGTGGATCGGTTGACCAAGTCCGCGCACCTCATTCCTGTTGGTACTACTTATTCTTCGGAGCAGTTAGCTGAGATTTATATCAGAGAGATTGTCCGGTTACATGGTGTTCCAGTTTCTATTATTTCTGACAGAGGTACTCAGTTCACATCTCAATTTTGGAGGGCCATGCAGAGAGAGTTGGGTATTCAGGTCGATTTGAGCACATCATTTCATCCTCAGATGGATGGGCAGTCAGAGTGCACTATTCATATTCTAGAGGACGTGTTGCGTGCTTGTGTTATTGACTTTGGGGGTTCATGGGACCAGTTTCTTACATCGCGGAGTTTGCACATAATAATAGTTATCAGTCGAGTATCCAGATGGCTCCGTACGAGGATTTATATGGTAGGAGGTGTAGATCTCTGGTTGGTTGGTTTGAGCCGGGTGAGACTAGGCTATTGGGCACAGACTTGGTATAGGATGTGTTGGATAAGGTGAAGTTGATTCAGGAGCGGCTTCGCATGGCGCAGTCTAGGCAGAAAAGTTATGCGGATCGGAAGGTCCGAGATGTGTCTTTCATGGTTGGGGAGAAGGTGCTACTGAAGGTGTCACCCATGAAGGGTGTTATGCGGTTCGAGAAGAGGGGAAAGTTGAGCCCCCGGTTCACTGGGCCTTTTGAGTTGCTTCAAAGGGTTGGAGATGTGGCTTATAGACTTGCTTTGCCACCCAGCTTATCGAGTGTTCATCCGGTGTTTCATGTTTCCATGCTTCAGAAGTATGTTGGTGACCCGTCTCATGTCTTGGATTTCATCTCGGTTAAGCTTGAAGGTGATATGTCATATGAGGTAGAGCCAGTGGCTATTTTGGGTCGTCAGGTTAGAAGTTGAGATCTAGGGATATAACTTCAGTAAAGGTTCAATGGAAAGGGTAGACGGTGGAGGAGACCACCTGGGAGACTGAGCGGGAGATGCGGAGCAGATGTCCTCACTTATTTGAGAATCCAGGTATGTTTCTAGACCCGTTCGAGGACGAACGTTTGTTTAAGAGGGGGAGAATGTAACGATTTGACCGGTCATTCAATGAGATTAGCCCCATTTTCCTTGCTTCTGCTTTGTCATGTGTTTCTTAGCCTATTTATGATGTGTGGAGTCGGTTGGTTCGGGTTCAGAGTGGTCGTGGTGAGAAATGAGACACTTAGTCTCTTAAGTTGGCTTAATGGTTGGAAAAGTCAACCGAAAGCTGACTATTAGGTTAAATACCTCGGAATACGGATTTTAGGGATCGAATAGCTTCGTTAGGTGATTTGGGACTTAGGAGTATGTTCGGAATGTGTTTTAGAGGTCCGAAGTAGAATTAGGCTTGAATTGGCGAAATCGAGTTTTTGGCAATTTCCGGTCGGCAGTGGAAAATTAGCTATCGAGGTCAGAATGGAATCCCAAAAGGTTGAACAGGTGTTTAACCAAAGAATTAGATTCTCTACCAAAGCTATTTTAATAAGAATACGGGTTTCTGATAACCAAAGAATATGCTAATAACTGTAAGTAAATTCGTAAAGAGAAAGGAAAAAGATGCGTAAAAAGTAAGTATATTTCAATAGTGGTTCAAACATGTTCTTACAAGTTATATTTTACCCCCCTTTTATAGGGAATTTCTTAATATAACGTCTACTCTTTTAAGTGACTGAGCATTAATGACTAATAATGGCATTAATGTAATGTTACAATGATTAATCGTAACCGTTGTGTGAAGATTATGTAACGTTTGTCTCACTGATTGAAGATCTTCGAATATGCCCTTTATTCTGCCTTGATTCATTCTAATTGTGTTTCTTCATCTCCTCAATTAGATTGAGATTCCCGTATCTGATTACCTCGTGGGTATGCCGTTCCGTTCCTCTTTGCCTCGTACCTTTTCGTAAAGTCTCGTCCAGTTGTCACATTTTCATTGCTCCACATGGATTGCTTTGTCATCATAATTATTAACGTGTGAATCCTATTTTTACCAATACAGATAGTCCCCCCTCTTAACATTTATTTATCGATTAAATATTTGGTAAGTGGATACTCATTTATGGCGCGAATATATTGCCGCCGATTCACTCGTACCATCGCATCCGTCTATGAATGTATGTGTCGCTTGTCACTTCTATTTAATGCCCGTGCCACATGGCATTCCCATATTTATTCTGCAATTATTCAGTGCCTTTTAGGGCTTTTTGCGGCTGCATCAGTCACGAAGTGACAACTTCAATTATGAATTTTACATCACTATTTTTTCCATTTTTTGACGGTCGTTTCTGAGTATAAATACCTCTTTCCCTTTCTTTAATTTCATGAAAAACTTATAACCTTCTTTCTTTATTTCTAAATTCTTCATCCTCGTAAACATGTCTTCTTCAAGCCAACAATCCAAAAAGGTCATTATTGTAGATGAATCGACTCCTTCTTCTGCTCCAACACGGAGTAGGAGGGGCGGTAGACTTAGGAGCTTAAGTTCTACACCTTCCAGGGGTTCTTCTTCCCATACTACTCTTCCGGTATCTTCTAGGTCTACTTTTTCTTTGTCTTCTTCGAGGGCTAGGGTTTCTAGATCTTCATCAAAGAGTAGAGAACACAATGAACCACCGCGTGAGCCGAGAGTCGATGAGATCATTCCTGCTGAGTATTCTTTTGCCAAGGATAGTGAGGCCATGAGTGAGCAACTTTCTTCCATATCATCACATGATAGTATTAACCTTTATCCTACCCATAATAACAGCTTAGTGTCACTCGTACGCAGGGACTGTTGTTGGAAGTCTGATTTTCCTCTTATTGTTCCTAATGATAACCAAAGAATAACCTCTTATAGGACTGGGTATTATTATGTTTATACTTATCCCTTCACATTAGGATTCAAGCCTCCCATCGACCCTGTTATCATTGAATTTGGTCGATTTTTCAATGTTTGCTTGGGACAAGTCGGTCCTCTTGTTTGGAGATTGGTTGCGTGCCTTAGGTATTTGGCCAATTTAGCTTATGTCCCCTTTATTTTCCATCATCTTATTCATCTCTATTCCCCGATGCTATTCCGCCAAGAAGTTTTTACTCTCGCGGCTAGGAGTAAAAGAGTGTTAGTTATTTCGGATGATGACAAAGATAGAGGTGGTATGTTGCTGTCCCTATTGCGGGTTTAGTAGGTGAAGAAAATCTCCCCTTCCCTGAGAAGTCACCGGAGTAAAATTTTGCTCACTTTCCTTTTCTTTTTTGTTTTCGATAAACTATCAGTACCGTGACTGTCTCTTTTCCTTTTGCAGCAACCACGGGAACCGTTGAGAATGTCTCCAGATTTTCGTGATTGGGTAGAAAAACTTTTATTAATCTCTCCTTTAGAAGAGCGTTCTTGGAAGTACCTCTCTTCGAGGTTTGGTTGGAAGGTGAAAACCCATGGTAAGTGAGGCTTTTTCTTTTTACTTCTTCCCTTTTTTGATCTTTTTCTGATCCCTTTAATTTGGTAGGGTTTCCTGCTCATGGAATTTCTGCTGCGGCTGTGTCCGCTTCAAAGCTATCCTTGGCTAAGGCTCAGGAAATCATTGTTGGCTCCTCCTCTTCGAAAAGGAAGGCAATTGGGTCCCGGACCTTGGAGGATGAAGAGGAACAAGAGGAGGGTTCGTTGATTCATAGGTCACATAAAAGGAGGGTCGTCTCTGACAATGAATCTGCGCCTGTTATTGATCCTCCTGTACCTGAATCAGAGCCTTCCGCTTCTGAAGATGCAACTCCCTCTCCTGTTCGTGATTCCATTGATCACCTGTTCCAGCAAGGTTTTGGTATAGTTTCTGAAGAAGCTCCTGTTGCTATTTTCCCTCCGCCTGCTCCTGTGGAACTTTCATTTATTGCTCCCATCGTTGTTTCTGCTCCTCAGCCTACTCCGCACGTGACTCCTTCTCCCGCCCCCACTTTCGTGCCTTCTGCTATTGAAGTAGTGTCTTCCAGCAGGGGGTGATGAAGCAAGTTATGATAGAGGTTCCTGCGGGAGGCAGCCTCTTGAAAAAGTCAGGCCAGGCTGATGTATGGTTAAAGCCCTTAATAGGCCCCATTGAGAAGTCTAGGCTGGAAAGTCATAGCTCCTTAATTTGGATGAACAAGATTGTGCACTCGTCCTTAAAGGTAAAACTTGTTCCTTATTCATATGGATGTATTATACTTTCTTTTACCGTATCTAACTTGTCATTTTTAGCAGATCAACCTTATAGGCACCGAATTGATGAAGAGATTCATTCAAATTAAGCAATCAGCAAATGACTTCCATACCGAGGATAACAATTGGAAAGAGTCGTACGAGAGTCTACATCTTGATATGGAGGCAATGGAGGAGGAGAAATCTACCTTGGAACAGCAAATTAGAGTTATTGCAGCAGAACTGGCCATAGAGAAGGTGTCTCCAAATTAGGCAGGTAAGGATAAAAGCGTCTTGGAGTCTTCCTTTGCGGAGCAGCTTTCCAATGCCACCGAAAATATTAGGAGCCTGAAGGATTTGTTGGATCGGAAGGAGGCATACTCTGATGAACATGTACAATTTCTCACCCAGACCCAAGAAGACCTCTGTAAATCTTCGGATAAGGTCTAGTTTCTGGAAAGATCCCTTGCTCCTTTGCTCATGATGCTGTTGTGGTTGAGAGGGATAAGCTAAGAGCCGAAGCTGAACAATGGGAGAAAGACTACAAAACTCTTGAGGAAAAAGCAGTTGTCGATGTTAGTTGGGATTATTTGAATGCCCGACTTGACACATTAACGGAAATGGGCCAAAGGAATTTTGACGTGGAAGCTAAAATTTCCAAAACCAAAGAGACGATTGAAAAGTGTCGGCAGAGTCAGAATTTCTCATTACCTGAAGTTGAGGTCCCTGATGAANTGAAAGAGTTTATGGAACTTGGTCCCTTCTTCTCTTTTTTTTTTTTGTCTTTTTATTTGGAACAATTGGTGGTTACCCCCGGTCCTATTGGGGGTAAAGTTCGGTCCTTTGTAAGTCCCCAACTCACAACTTAGGGGCCACTTTTGTATAAAAAATTTAGGCTTAGACTAAGTTAATATTTAGTTTTTTTCCACTATATATTAATAGTAGTATCGGCATGACTTTTGATTCCTTTGAGTTTTTGTTTTCACTCTTAAATCTTTGCATGCTTTCTTTTTGAGGTTTTTGGTTTACCTCTAAGTTTTTGATTTTGCATTTTTACAAAATGCTTAGATTTTTCATACTTTTTCGCAATAGGCACGATTTATAAAAGAGGGCCCTTTTTTGATTGACATTTAATGAAGAAGACGTCTCAACTCCATAATGGTGTAATGTACAAAAGAGAGATAGGAATTCACATGTTTTTCTTTGATAATGTTTTTTAAGAAATTCTTTGTATTGTTTCGAACTTTAGCAACATTTTACATGTGTTTGTGTATCGTCCATAACTCTTTTGCAACTGTTTTTCTTACAACATATTTGGTATAAACTTGTACTCGTAAGTTTTTTTCTTTTGTAGCAGCTTTTTCGAATTAATACAAGGGTATAACTGTTTTCATTTATAATAGTTTTTTGAATAAATATATGGGTATGAATTTTTACCCATAACTATTTTGTTTACAACAGTTTTTGAATAAATACAAGGATAATGCTTTTCTCATCCGTAACTGTTTTTATTTACAACAGTTTTTTATTATATACAAGGATATGCATTTTTATCCGTATCTAATATTCTTCCCTTAACCTAAACATTCGTTTACATTTACGAATATATTTTTTTAAGTTTTTTGAATCAGGCTTTGTGTTTTTTGTCTTTGGCTCTTTGATTTTGCTCATAGTACTTGACTTGTTGGGAAGATGGATCTTCAGGTTTGAGCTTTGACTTCTTGATAGTATTCTTTGCTTCTTCTTTGCCTTCTATACTGTATATTCCCCCAAGTATTTGAGCTTTGAAGAATGAAATCTCGAGCACTTGACTATTCCTTCCTTGTGGTCCTTTTCCTGAAAAGGAAAAACATACAGGACTCAAAGGTATATAGTTTATATGATGACTTCTTAACCCTTTAGAAAAGTCCATCAGAAAATTGTAACCCTTGACTGGGAATTCAGTTACTTCTTCGTGTCTATGCAGGTCTAATATTATCATCTGGTGATGGGTTAGCTTTTTGCCTATCATCTAAAATGGTTAGGATAACTTTAATTGTACAAAAGTAAAATCGAACATAATGATACCTGTCGAGGGGTATTCCCTTTACTTTAGACGTAATACTTCTTCAAATGAACAACATTCCAACTGGTTGGTAAGATTCTGTCGTCCATAGTTTCTAGCTCGTAAGCGCCTTTTCCAGCAATGCCACGGACTTTGTAGGGCCCTTCAAAGTTTGGATTTAGCTTTCCTGCACCAGCTTCCTTTGTTGATTGGAAGACTTTTTTAAGGACGAAGTCCCGAATTTTGAAATATCTGAGGTGAACTTTTCTGTTGTAATATCTCTCTATAATTTTTTTTGGGCTACCATACGTATTAATGCAGCTTTTCTCCTTTGCTCGAGCAAATCCAGATTTGTCCTTAACTCGTTGTTGTTTGTTTCTTCCGTTGTTGTTGTGAATCTCGTGCTTGGTTCGCCGATTTTCACTGGTGTTAATGCTTCTGAACCATAGACAAGTGCGAATGGAGTTTCTCCCGTGGCTACTTTTGTAGTAGTTCTGTATGCCCATAATATTGTCGGTAGCTCGTTAGGCCAGTTTCCCTTGGCTTTTTCCAACCGTTTCTTTAAGTTTTTGACAATGACTTTGTTTGTTGACTCGGCTTGCCCATTATCCACGGGGTGATATGGTGATGAAGTGATTTGCTTGATTTGCCAGCTTTCGAAGAATTCTGTGATTTGTGAGCCTATGTATTGTGGGCCATTGTCACATACAACCTCCTTTGCTATTCCAAATCGACATTTTATGTGTCGCCATATGAAGCTTTTCACTTCTTTCTCTCGCACCTGTTGTTTAAAAGCGTCTGCCTCCACCCATTTTGTGAAATAATCAGTTAATACGAGTAAGAACCGTACCTTTCATGAATGGTCATGGTGACACTACTGGGTGGAGTAACTCTTCTGTCTGGTGCATATTGTTGGCATATCGCTCACATTTGTCGCATTTAGCTACGAAGCTCTCAGCATCTTCCTCCATTTGAGGCCAATAGTACCCTGCTCTGATTAGGGTTTTGACTAAGGATCTTGCTCTTGCATGGTTTTCGCAGTGTCCTTCGTGTAGTTGCTTCATCACGTACTCCATTTGATTGGTTCCAAGGCACTTTTCTAGGGGACCTCCAAACATTTTACGGTATAAATTTTCACGAACTAGGCAATACCGCGTAGCTTTCTGGCGAAGTGCTTGAGCTATTTTTCTATCTTCAGGCATGGTACCGTTCTGCAAAAGGTTTACAATTTCGTTTCTCCAATCCCATGTTAAATTGTTAAATGTTACCTCATTTTTTTCTTGGTCAATAGCTGAATGAAATAGGTGTATGATAATTGCATTGTCTTTATTTGTTACATTGGCAACTGTTGCGAGGTTAGCTAATGCATCCGCTTCTGCATTTTCCTCTTTGGGTATTTGCGTAACTTTCTATGACTGGAATTGCCTTGCTAGGTCTTGTGCCTTTTCCAGATATTATTTCATCTGATCCTCTCTTACGGTATAAGTCCCCTGCATCTGGTTTACCACCAGTTGAGAGTCACTTTTGATCATGATTTGCTCAATTGAGAGTTCTTGTGCCAGTTCAAGCCCTGCAATGACAGATTCATACTCTGCTTCATTATTAGTTATGGGATAACATTTAATGGCTTGTCGTATCTTTTCATCCGCATGTGATATTAAAACAATTCCCAAGACGGTTCCTTTTATGTTAGAAGAGTCGTTAGTAAATAGGGTCCAAATTCCCGGGTTAGCCCCATTGAAGAGTTTTAACTCTTTTTCCACTTCAAGGATTATGCTAGTATTAAAATCAGCAACGAAATCAGCTAAAATCTGACACTTTATTGCAATCCTAGGCTGATATATTATGTCATGTTCGCTTAATTCTATTTCCCATTTAGCTAATCTTCCTGATAACTCTGTTTATGCAAAATATTTCTTAGTGGATACAAGGTCACAACAGTGATTGGGTGACATTTAAAGTATGGTCTCAACTTTCTAGCTGCCATGATTAGAGCTAAGACTAATTTTTCTAGATGAGGATATCTAGTTTCAGTATCTAATAAAGAATTGCTTACATAATTAATCAGAGATTGTTTACCTCTATCTTCTCTTACCAATACTGCACTTACGACAATTTCTGCTACGGCAAGATAAACATATAGCCTCTCCCCTCTTTTGGTTTAGACAACAATGGGGGTTTTGGTAGATAGGCCTTCAGATCTTTGAGAGCAAGTTGACATTCTTCAGTCCATTCGAACTAATTCTGCTTTTTTAGAACTGAAAAGAATTTAAAACTCTTCTCCGAAGACCTGGAGATAAATCTTTCTAAGGCTGCAATTCTTCCTGTTAGTTTTTAAACTTCTTTTTTGCTCGTAAGTATATCAGGTGTTTCATCAATAGATTTAATTTGAGCGGGGTTTACTTCTATACCCCTATTTGATACGAGGAAACCCAAAACTTAGATGAGTCAACACCAAAGGCGCATTTTTCTGGATTTAGTTTCATGTTATACCTACGCATGATTTCGAAGGTGATTGAAAGATGATGGAAATGATCTTCCGCTTGAGTTGATTTTACCATTATGTCATCAATGTATACTTCCATTGTTTTCCTCATATGTTCCTGGAACATCTAGGTCACTAGCCTTTGATATGTGGCTCCAGCATTTTTCAGGCCAAAAGGCATGACTTTGTAACAATAAGTCCCCCTGTTTGTAATAAAGGATGTTTTCTCCTCGTCTAAAGGATCCATTTTTATCTGATTATAACCAGAATATGCATCTAGAAAGCTCAACAATTTATGACCTGCAGTGGCATCAATCATTTGATCTATGTGTGGTAATGGAAAGGAGTCTTTGGGGCATGTTTTATTCAAATCTGTGTAATCTACGCATACTCTTCATTTACCATTCTTCTTGGGTACCACAACAGTATTAGATAACCAATTAGGATATTTTACCTCGCGTATTGAACCAATTTTCAAGAGTTTTTTTACCTCTTCATCGATCACTTGATTCTTGAATAGTACTTTATTTCTTTTCTTTTGCTTGACAGGCACGGAGGATGGATCTTTATTTAGTTTATAAGTCATCACTTCCGGAGGTATACCTATCATATCTGAATGGGACCAAGTGAAACAATCTGAGTTAGCTTTTAAATATTCAATTAACTTACCTCTTCTTGCGGGGCTTAGTCTCATGCTTATATGAACTTTTTTGCTTAGGCTCGTACTCGAAGAGTGGGATAGCTTCGAGCTCCTCAATAGTTGTTTTAATATGCTCGTCTTCTGCTGGCTCCTGAATGACATCGGGTCTGGAATCCATGTTCGTATGTGTTGATTTTGCCTCTGTGGTGATTTGGTTCACCTTGTCGTGGCTTCCTTCTTCCGTACCTATTTGGGTTCCAATTTATTCTTCCGTACCTAATTGGGTGATTCCCTCGTCTGTTGACTCTTTCGCTACCTCTGTTTTGTTTGAGTGTACTACTGAATTTATATTCCTTGAGATCTGTTGATCGCCTTGAATCTGTTGAATTCCCCATTTGGAAAGGGGATTTTATTACTTGGTGTAAATTAGATGGTATTGCTTCCATGTCATGGATCCATGGTCTCCCCATGATTACGTTGTGATCCATATCGGTGTCAATGACTTGAAATTTCGTATTTTTGACTACTCCTTCTGCATAGATACTAAGTTCAATTTCTCCTTATGTTATGACCGTAGAGTTGTCGAACCCAAATAAGGCTCGTGCTTTTAGGATTACTCGATCTTCCATTAGCATTTCTTCCACAACTCTCAACAAAATGATATAGACTGAGCTACCCGGATCAATCAACACTCTTTTTACATTAGTGTCATGTATGAGTAGAGATATTACCAGAGTGTCGTTATGAGGAAGCAACAATCTGTTTCCATCTGCATTGCCGAACATTATATTGTCTACTTCCATGTCTTCATGAATCCGCTTCCCGTGTGTAATTGTGAATTTTGTTGTTCTTTTACAGACTATTCCGTTTACCTCCTCTCCTCCATGTATCACATTCACTGTTCTCTTTTGAGATGGTGGTTTCGGGGGCTCTTGCATGTTCTTCATATATGCATGTTTGCTCTCTTCACTAAACAATTCTGTTAGATAGCCCTGTTTTAATAATTGTTCTACCTCGCCTTGCAACAATCTGCAATATGATGTTCTGTGTCCATGATCGTTATGCAATTCGCACCAGAAGTCTGGATTCCTTCTGTTTGGATTCGATCTTATTTCTTTGGTCCATCGAACTTTATCACCCATGTTTCTCAATACGGTAATTAATTCAGAAGTACTTACATTGAAGTTGTAGTCTCCGACTCTTGCATTACCTCTGTTCCGATCCCCCCGATCTTTTCTAGATCTTGAGGAGGATGAGTTCGTATCTCTATTTGACGGTCTATATTCCGACCGTGTGTTTTCATACCTGGAATGAGATACTCGTCCTGAAGGTCCCATATATGGATTGTACTTGTTCTTACCTGTTCTCCTTTCTGGTTCGGAGAATCTAGAACTGGCTCGATCTTCGGCTTTTGATTGAGCAATGGTGTCTTCTTCTATTCGTAGCTTGGTATTGTACCTGTTATAGACATCGTTCCATGTCGTGGCTGGGAATTATCTCAAGCTTTCCTTGAGTCTTCTCGTGGCTTCTGAGCTTTTATTATTTAAGTTGCTTGCAATTTGCAAACGCCATTGCTGCCCAATTGTCAGGTACCGTTGGTAGCAGCATTCTTTCTCGTTGAAACCTGTCTACAAATTCTCGAAGCAACTCCGCACGTCCTTGTTTTATCTTGAATATGTCTTCCATTCTTTTTTCGATTTTTTGTGCACTGGAATGTGATTTTATAAAAGAATCTGCAAGCTCAACAAAAGAGTCAATAGAATTTTTGGGTAGAAGAGAACACCATTTTAGTGCTCCTTTGGTGAGTGTCACTCCGAACTTCTTGACTAGTACTGATTCAATTTCTTGTTTAGTCAAACGTTTCCCTTTACTCCTGTAGTAAAAGCAGTTACATGATCACGTGGATCAGTTGTCCCGTCGTACTTGGGAATGTCAGGCATGTTGAATTTCTTGGGAATAGGCAAGGGTGTTGCATTTGACTTCCAAGGTTGTTGAGAATATCTATCAATAGCAATGCCTTTGATAACAGGTGGTACTCCAGGAATTTGCTCGATTCAGTCGTTTTGTTCCATCACCTGTTTCTGTAAGGTTAGTATAAAGACTGTAATTCTGGATTACTGGACATACCTGGCCTTGCTTCGAGGGACTCATTTGGAGTGCCTCTACTTCTTGAGTTTGCTAGTCCGGATTGTGGATTTTCCACAGTTGCTGTGTTGTTAGAAGGAGGTGTATGGGATGCATCTGGCAGTCCCCTCATGAAAGCTTGTAAGGCTTGAGTCACATATTCACCACCCATTTGTTTTAGAGGATCTTGTTCTCCTGTTTGCTCATTTCCATTGTGATTATCATTTTGAGTTGTAGATGTCTCTGGGGAATGTTCCCTTGAGCCTCGTGGGGAACCTGAAGGAAATGGAACTAGAGGCCCAATCCTTTGTTGGTTGTTGTCTTTGGCATTCGACATAATTTACAGAATGTTGTTTGAGAAAAAACAGAGATTATCAGATTCTTGGTAACGGAAACAATTTGTTTAACCAAAGAATTAGATTATCTGCCAAAGCTATTTTAAGAAGAATGGGTTTTGTGATAACCAAATAATATGCTAATAATTGTAAGTAAATTCGTAAAGAGAAAGCAGAAAGATGCGTAAAAAGTAAGTATATTTCAATAGTGGTTCAAAAGTGTTCTTACAACTTATATTTTACTCCTTTTTATAGGAAATTTCTTAATATAACGTGTACTCTTTTCAGCAACTGAGCATTAATGACTAATAATGGCATTAATGTAATGTTACAATGATTAATCGTAACCGTTTCTTGAAGATTATGTGGCGTTTGGCTCATTGATTGAAGATCTTCGAATCAGCCCTTTATTCTGCCTTGATTCATTCTGACTGTGTTTCTTCATCTCCTCAATTAGATTGAGATTCCTGTATCTGATTACCTCGTGGGTATGTCGTTCTGTTCCTCTTTGCCACGTACCTTTTCGTAAAGTCTCGTCCAGTTGTTATGTTTTCATTGCTCCACATAGATCGCTTTATCATCATAATTAGTACACGTGTGAAATCTATTTTTACCAATACAACAGGTTTGTAATGTCATTTGGGATGTGTGTGAAACATTTCAGGTCATTCAGACGAGGTTTGGTAAGATTCAGCATCGTTGGCGAATTTCGAAAGATTAGAAATCCTTAGGCTTGAATTTCGAGTAAATTGGGTGAGTTGATGTTATTTTGGGTGTTCCACGGGTTCAACTATGTTCAGGTGATCATTTATGACTTGTTGGTACTTTTGGTTGAGGTCCCGAGGGCCTCGGGACGAGTTCAGATGGTTATCGGAGGAGTTTTTGGCCTTGGAGGGTTGATGTTGTGATCTATTCTGTGATTTCCGCATATGTGGAGGGGTGGTTGCAGGTGCGAATTGGGCACCGCAGGTGTGGAATTTGTTGGGCTGGAGAAGGACTGCAGATGCGGAGGATGGGCCGCACCTACAGAATCGCAGGTGCGGTGGATGAGTCGCAGTTGCGAGTTTGGACCTTTAAGCGATTTTGTGCAAGTGCGCACCTGGGATCGCAGGTGCGATAAAATAGCAGCAGGTGCGTTCATCGCTGAGCAGAAAGTATAAAATGATGTCTTCACGAATTTTCTTATATTTCACCATTTTTGAAGATGGGTTTGGGGATTTTGAAGAGGGATTCAAGGGAAACACATTGAGGTAATGTTTTTGAACCTAATACTCAATTGTATATTGGTATTTGACTGATTGATCATGTAATTAGTGGGATTTAATGGTGTAATTTGAGGGATTAGGACTTGAGGTTCTAGACTTTGAATTGAGGATTTGAGGGTCCATTTGTTGTCGGATTTTGATGTAGTTGGTATGTATGAACTCGTGAGAGCGTAAGGATTCAAATTTTATAATTTTTATCGAATTCCAAGACGTGGGCCCGGGGGTCGGGTTTGGCCAATTTCGGGATTTTTGGTTGAATTTGATAATTTTCGAGTGAGCTTCGTTCCTTGGTATATATTAACCATATAAATATGATTTTTGGTAGATTAAGATCAATCGGAGGCCGAGTCTAGAGGCAAAGGCATTGGGGGCTAGGATTTTAGCTGGTTTTAAGGTAAGTAACATTTTCAAACTTGGTTCTGAGGGCTCGAAACCCCGAACTATATGCTATATGATTATAACTAAGGTAACGCACATGCCAGTGACGGGCGTGCGGGCATACACCGAGTGATTTGTGGCCTGTCTCATCCCATGGCATTGTCTAGTAGCTATTTCGGATTGATATCCGCACTTTTATTGATGTGGTTAATGTGAACATGGTATAAATCATGCTAAGTCAAATGCTAGGGCTTCACGCCGAAAATGCTGAGACCCTAGTGGTCGTATATTGCAGTCTCCCTATGTGTTTATTTGATTTTGTACACTCAGTCCTGTCATAGCATAGCATTTCATGTCCCAATCTCGGTAATTGTTGATTTTATATATTATCATTATTTCGGGCTAGTTCATGCATTTGTGAGCCCATGTGAGCGAGACTAGAGAGTAATGACTGAGTGAGGCTGAGAGCCTGTTATTGAGACAATTATGAGATCGGACTGCACACCGCAATGGTACTCTAATCATGCCTTCGTTGGCTTGATATAGCGCTTGGGGCAATAGAAGCCCCTCCGGAGTCTTTACCCCCAGTGAGCGCATTGATATTGAGGGATGGATCTTCCCTGGACATGGATCTTATCCGAAATTGATGCTATGTGAGGATGGATCATCCCTAGACATGGATCTTGTCTGAGTGTTGTATTTTGGAGATGGATCTTCTCCGTGGGGGATGGATTGACCTACGGTCACTGGTGTTTATGTATATTTCGGGATGGACTTTTCCGGGCCTGAGATCCATATATAGTACTGAGTGGACTTCTGTGTGAGAGTTGTGAGCATTATGTGCATTTCCACATTGTTGATACATTGGCATGTAGAGTACAGAGATATACCTGGGTTGCTTATCATACCGGTCATTTTCTGTTTTCATTATTTGTTGAAACTGTGAGCATGCCTAAATTCTTTGCACTGTTTTCATTACAATTATTGAGGTTTAGTCTGTCACTACCTCTCAGCCCGTAGTTTGGGTTCGTTAGTTCTGAGTTGGTGTACTCACATTACCCCCTGCACCTTGTGTGCAGATCCAGGTACAACGGGACCCGGTAGTGGTTGCTGAGTTGTAGTTGAAGTTCCTTGGGAGGCATCAAGGTAGCAGTTGGCGATCGAAACCTCAATTATCTCCTTCTCTATCCACCTGTCATATTTACTTATTTTAGATAACTTTTTGTCGGTTCTGTATTTTGATACTTTGATGTAGTAGCTCATGACTCTGTGATACTAGATCTTGGTTCGGGTTTTCTTTTATTTATGTTATCAGTGATGTTAAACCCTTAAATGATATTATGAAAACGAGACTCTTGCTATAACTATAATGATTTTTCCTGAAAATAACTTTTAGCGATGAAATGAGTAGCTTGCCTGATTTCACGAAAAGGCGCTATCACGACCGAGTATTTGGGGTCGTGACAGAAAATATGAAGAAAATGGAGATCTATCTGCTTCCGAATGTTTCTTCTGTGTATTATCCCCCAAAAGTGGCATCTCTCCCCTCACAAATAAGTTTAGTCTTGCTTTTATACGTGTTGGGTAGCTCTATGGCCGAAATAACCGTGTCCCGGGCGAAATAGGAGAAAATTCTAGCCACTGGCGCCTGGTCAACGCTAGGCGCCCTCCATGGTGCTACCTCGTTTAGCATACTGTTTCCAGCGGCACAGGTGGCTCAAGGCGTTGGTTGTGGCTCTCCACTGTCCTCTTTGCCCGTTTTTATCCGTTTTGACTCTAATTTCGCACTTTTCGCTGTGATTGCTCCAGGATTATTCCTACACATAAAAAAACTTCAAATTAATATAAATCATCACTTTTAACGCCCAAAATTCACGTAACAAAAGTAAAATATGAGGCGATATCATAAAAATATATATACTTTAAGCTAAACATCAACACCACACACTTAGACTTTTGCTCGTCCTTGAGTAATGGGACAACTACTATCCTTCAACAATGCACAAAGTTCACTATAAAGGAGAACTTTTATTTTTACTCACACACCTTATCCTTGACTATGATCGATACCGGCAATCAAGCATGAACATACAAAAATTCATATTCTTCCCTTTTTTACCATGCCCAAGTATAACAATTCAATTCAATCACTCCAATAACCGATTTGCAGCCATCCTTCCTCAAGAGTCAATTTGTAACCACTAAACTCTCTCAACTCACGCACTTACCCAACAAGAAATTTTACAACATTACCAATTGTTCATGAGATCATGTGCCCTCATCAACAAACAAAAGAGTGAATATAGACTGGTCCACACATTCAAAGATGCTTTTTGAATATAATTTAAGGACATCACACAATTAACAAAATTCACTCATTCTCACAAAGAATTCATATGCATCCCGTGATTGTACCATAAGTTTGCCCGTAGTGTAGATCTCTACTAATTTAAGCTAGCCAAATCTAGGATCAATTAGGACTTTAAGGTTGTAATGTAGGCTAAGGTACGTGTATGATACATTTAGGAATAATGACTAACCCTCCTAAGCACTTTAATACACTACACTCACAATTCAAACACATATTCTTCTCAGCCAATTCACTTGCCACAACCATATACACATAGCCCCTTTTTTTCAATTAATCACTTCTATACTCCCACTAGCACAACTTAATAAAAATTGGAGGTATGTAGTTTTCTACATACTTTAACTATCATTTTTTTCTTTTCTTTTTTTTTTTTTTTCCTTTACACACACTCCATACATTAAGGCTCATCGGCTAATGACCTTTGCTTTCAACTTTAGTGCACCAACGAGCCTTTCCATGGCTCCACTCAAAAACTAATCTCCAATATCTCACCTTACTTCTTTTAGCGAATAAGTGCCTTAGGAGTTAAAGGTTCAACAATCTCAAATTAAGAACAAAATAGGGGTACAACGTGTAACGTGGGTGTCAAAAAAAGTTCTATAGGCTCAAAGGGACTAGCAACGGAAAATTTTATTTTTATGTGACAAGAAAATCTATGATCAAGCAAGAAAACGCCTACGTCGTCTCCTAGATTAGAACAACTTATAATTTCGCTTCGATTAACACACGGGACAAGTTCTAGACTACACTGAATAGCACAGAAAATCACTAGTCCTCACACACACATTGCACATGACTCAATCACGATGGTTTTGTTACTCTCAAGTCAAGCAAGCTCACATTATTGAGAAAATTAAGCAATATTGCACTATGTGGCATAATAGTTAAACAACTGAGCTAAAATGTCACAAAATAGGCTATTTACTTTACTTAGGTTTCACAATTCAAACCAAATACACGGAAAAATAGAATGTATGTCATAGCCTAATGTGCTAGTGCCAAACACGTCAATGAGTATTTCAAATTCACTCAGTTTCTTCCTAACTAATCCTAAAAAAAATTTTAAAGTACCTGGTTCGAGCTACACCCTTGGAAAAGAACCGGTTGCCCAAAGAAAAACCAAGGGACACTACCTAGATATCCTAAAAAACAAAAAATATCTTTTTGGTATTTTTAATCGGACTTTATCCCTCAAGAGAATTGTCCAAAATGTCCATCGTCGAAAAAGTTTGAGCTTTTTCAAAAAAAAAATTATTTATTTATTTTGAGAACCTAGACTATGTATTCTACGAGTTCTAAACGAAAAACTAATAAAAAAATTAGTTTTATACAATTACACTTCAGAAAGTAGTTTTCCCACCCCACACTTATATTATGCATAGTCCTCGATGCATGATCACAAAAAAATATATTAAATAAGGGTGAGAAATACTCCCTGAGACCCTCTCGGGCCTAGCTCGAACATGATCCTCAATCTTTAGAATCGGGACGACCCCACACCTAAGCTCAAACATGCTCCTCAGCTTCAACTTTGGGTACTCAGACTTCCCCTACTCTGCAAAATAAAAAC